>JAHZNG010001046.1:0-13420 GCA_027744375.1 Orchesellides sinensis
TTACATTAAATTGTCTCCTCTTTCATCTCTTTGATTTTAGAGGTGTAAAGTAAATGAAAGACTGCCAGCGAAATCGCTTCCATTAATGTGAACTTTGATGTGACTTGTGACAATGTTAAATAAAAAACTTAGAATTGCGATTGCACCTAATTAATTACTAATCATAAATTCAGCAAATTATAAATAACACGCCTGGCAATACAGGATATTTTGAGACATGAAAGAAGTATTTTCTGAACAGTGAACAAATTCAAAAAGTTATTTCAGACAGACGGAGAACATGCAAGTCAACCTACGGAAAAAAAGTCTAACTTGGTTGCACTCGTATAGCAAAGCAATAAAGAACATTCTCATGTCAAAGGGCAGTAAAAAGGGGAAACAAACATTATCGTATTAAATCCTACACATGTAAATTTTAAGAAAACTAGCCATATAATTATTTTTACGATGAGGAAAACTCCATCATGGGATTTTGTTCTAAATGACTTCTGGTATAATACAAGGATTTACTAGTAATTTCAGAGTCGCACAAATATAATTATCGAGCTATATCATACAGTTAGGCAGTTAGCTACGTGCTTCATTGTAATACATATGACATAACACACTTAATGGGTTTAAGCTAAAGTTTGGGAGAAAGAGGGAGGAAGCAAGTAGTATAGATTTTAATTTCCCACTAGCCATTATTGTTCTTTGCCGTCCCGAGAAATGAAAAGAGTGAAAAAGCAAGAAAAGCTTGATGGGAATGGGAAAGGACGATGATGATGATGAGCTCCTTTCTTTCTCTTACTAAAATACTTGCATGCATAACATTCATACTGCTAACTACTCTTGTGTTGCTCACACTCATTTAATGGTGTTTTCTTCTTAGGAATAATATCCTTAAAAGGCATTAAAAATAATTGCCATGAAAAGAAAGCGAGCAGTCATCATGACGCTTCCTTTACTCTAACCTATACATCTACATATATTCACGTAGACGAATAAAATATGCATTATGATGTTTATGTGTGCATTTAGTTAATACCGGAGAATAGCCAAAGTTTTTTTGTGCGTAATGGAATAGAATGGGACCAGAATGGCCTTTGCATTTCTATTGTAGTCATTGTTCTACTTAACCAAAATGTATCCTTCCGTATAGGTATATACAATTAATGTCCTCCGCGTGCAATATATATCTGAATCCAAACGTACGTTCCATTCATTTAGTGATCGTAGTAATAGCCATAGTAAAAGCATTATTGATGTCCATCCGTTTCACACTCGCAAATTTTATGTCACAAAAAGTGGACCACAAATTACATGATATAAACCTAATGTTTGCTATTTTTATGAAGGATATATTCATTTTAACCTATACGCATTATTAACGGAATGAAGAACAACTGACCACCGTACAAAAGCTCCTACAAACATTGACATTTAATCCTATCAGTGATAGGAACGGGAGTTCAGGTTGTGAATTTAATAATGAACGCCTGAATTTTGTGCACTACATTACTGTAATAGAAGATGTTATACAAATACAAAAGTAATTTAAAGCTACTAAAGGTATTTGCGTTAGCAGTAAGCATACAATTATATAATCAGGAAATGCCTCTATGTGTCATTAAAACCAAGATGAGAATAACGTATTTGCTGCAAAAATAACCCGTGTGAATATTTTAGCGTTTGATGAAAATCAATAGTAAAAGTAAATAGTAGTTAGATACATCAGGTTATCTAAATTAAGTTTAAACTCTGTTTCCAATGTTTCCAAATATTTATGCTAGGATGGATAGAATGATCTTGACAAGACGTCTATAATTTATATGTTTCAACCCCACTGCAGCTTTCAACAGCAAGCAAACACTGCACACTATTTATATGAATTTAGGATTGAAATATATGGAGTTTTACGCATTTAAAATTGGCTTCCATATTTTTAAAAAATATTGAGATTCTTGCGTGTGATTACATATACCGCAAGTTTTCACTTAAAACCAATGCTATACATTAAAACATACTAAAGCATTTTTTCACGCAAAGTAGCCATTCATTCCTATCCACTAATGGGCCTAAGAAACAATAACTCAATCAGTATCACATGATAGGATGGATAGAATGATCTTGACAAGACGTCTATAATTTATATGTTTCAACCCCACTGCAGCTTTCAACAACAAACAAACACTCCACACTATTTATATGAATTTAGAATTGAAATCTATGGATTTTTACGCATTTAAAATTGGCTTCCATATTTTAAAAAAATATTGAGATTCTTGCGTGTGATTACAGATACCGCAAGTTTTCACTTGAAACCAATGCTATACATCAAAACATACTACGTACATTTTTTCACGCAAAGTAGCCATTCATTCCTATCCACTAATGGGCCTAAGAAACAATAACTCAATCAGTATCACATGATCATTATGAACTGTTTTATTTGTGGCCATAAAAATGTCTTCATTGCGTATTACCTTAACCCAGCCTAACAGACTTTCACTAAGTTATTATAATGATGGGATACATTAGATATATGCTCATAAAGAGGTGGGTACAATATATAGCTAGGCTTTTTGTGGAAGCAATTTGGATATCTCCATTACCTTTATTATCTTAGCCTACTCAATATTCCATACAATTAAGATTACAATCAGCCTATTACACTGGCAGTAATGATAGATGTACCCTAGTGCATGCTACCTCTCAGCTCCACCCATCTGCTTTGTGCACTTAATAAATTCTAGTATTGTCATATAGGCAGAGGAGTGCGAAGCAGCTCATAAAAACGGGCAACATGTCCTTTCCCAGCCCTACCCATAATATCACGGGCGACAAACACTAAAAAACTGTACGAGAAAGCATTTTATCTCAATCAGTCTTTTGCCATACACTCTGCTGATATTGGATTCAATAAAAAACGCAGTAGAAAGAGTACCGAACTTCCCATGCAATATCAATGCATTGATTGAGTTTATGATAAGACATTGTTTTAAAAAAGACATTGTTATCCCATTTAGGTTTTTTATCACTCGTCATGTCTGAACTACAGATGCTTTTGCTACGCTCCAACTGGCTGATTAACAGTAACTGCGCTCTGCTGATCAAAAACTGTTTTTCAATAATTCAACTTCAACTTTCTCAAAAATACAAAATATGTTTGTTTGTATTATACCATAATATGTTATTACTTATGCTTTCTATGTGTTATGACTAACTGTCATGTAGGAGTAAAGTCCCATCCTTTCTTCATGCCAATATGTGAGTGAAAAGAAAAGTTCAAAGCATGCATACATAACACATGAATAAATTCATTAGCTCAGACACTTGCCACACCGGAGTCATGCAATTATAAATTCACGCTTCCTTCCTCCTCCTACTCTCTTCCAAACTTGACAGTTGGTAGCTCAAAGGCCTGGCAATGAGGAGATGACAAACATAATGTAGTTTATAGCAGAGGTAGAAAAGCTTGTAAAGGAGCAATCAGAGCAACCCTTTTTAGATTTCATTAGGGAATTCAAGCGTAAACTTTATGATGATCAAGATAATAATACATATTCTACCATTGCTACTCCACCAGCTTTCTCCCTGTACTCGAACGAGTACACAAGAATTCATCTCATCAGCAAGGATAATATAATTTCATTTTCCTGGGAAAATTTTCGCAAGCAAAAATATTTGCTATTGCCAATGCACACTCCAAAAGTAGATGCCGAGGCTTACTTATATATAATAATATGCATTATTCACAGGCATGGCTTGTATTCACAAAAAACAGAGTCCTTTTATCAAACTTTTTGGCATATGTACGCCAAACGTGTCCAAAAAATTAGCATATGCATATGCTCTTTTTATGCCAAGCCAAGAAAAAAAATGCACCCACAGAGGCTCACTAAAAAGAAAGGGGTTAGAGAGGGAAAGCGTAGTGAGAGCTTTTGCGTGGGGAAAGCAGATAGAGAAAAGTCTACGTGTTATTTCTATCTGCTTCTATATTATGTCCCTTTACTTCTTTTGGGCGGCAGTTGTACATGGTAGTTGGTGATGGTATGAGAAGCAGTAGGAGCATGAACGAGCATATCGTCATGATTATCATCATCGTCATCATCATACAATCACATCGCCATTTCCCATCGTCAATATATAAAGGTCTTAGTAATAATGTAGGTAGTTAAGTTTGCCAGATCACTAGAGAACCATAATATATATGAAGCGTTAGAGGGAGAGAAAGAGATGGAAACGAGGAAAACGATGAATGCATGCAAGATTGCTGAAATGCCACCTTTGGCTTGGCTTCCCGTTCGTACTTAAGCTTCAGGCTTGGCATTGCAGACTAGGAGGTAAAGGAGACATGGAGGCGGCTGGATGATTTTCAGATGAAACGTGTACATGCATCTTCACACGGCTGGTTGGATCTTTGAGAAAAACGCATTTTGTGTGTCTCTCTTTCCTTCTTTTCATGCAAATATTTAAAACCCTTGGTGAAGGGCTCCCTATGTTAGCAACAACTAGACTAGTTCATACTTATTTTATACATACCTAAGCAATATATACCGGTATAAATGTCTACGCAAATAGAAAACCCATATTGTAATTGTATTCTACTTTCTTCGGTATGATCTTTCTATTATTTACGGTATATACTATGGATGATACTAGCTTCATAGTTTAACTTGAATCGAATGCCATCATAAGGCTACTAATACTCTTGTGCTCTAGGCAAAACTATGAAAAAACCATGGTACAATGCTTTATACGTAAAAATATGCCTCCATATGTGCAGTCATATAGCAGAATTGGAATCTCACTGTTGGCTGAGGAGGTTTTTGGTCGCTTCACATTATACGTCTGACCAAGTCCAAAGCCGCAGTAAAGCCAGGAGCAGCATAACACGAGAGAAAATGCATATTATCCAGCCAGGCTCTCTTCTGGCGAAGATTCTAAGGCACACACAACTGGAGCAAAGTGGACTATATAATGCAAGATCATTCACTATCACTTTGCCGTGCTTCAACTACCCCACCATATATTATGTACATACATATATAGCCCCACACCATCATGCCTTTTTGCAATTCGCAAGAGAAATCTGCTCGTTTTTTATCACACTTAACTTACAATATACCCCCACAAAAGGGCTATAACATTATGGGAGATAAAGATAGATATGCAGTTATCTGTGTAAAACGGATAGTAGCAAAAAGAAAAAAGTTCACTGAAAGAATTGCACATCAGGGCCAAAATAAACCTTCGCAGTCTCCTACACCACGTTTCCCCAACTGGAAAAAGGGTTACTCTCAGTGTGCAATTCTTGTAGTAAACTAGGGAAGAGAGAAAAGAGATATTTTCGCAAACTTAATGTATCATAGTATCTAATACAAAACACACATAAATGCGCCTTCTCTCTGTTTGTATTTATGTGTGTGAGAATAAGTACGTTAAAGCTATTATATAGGTACCTAGTGTACATATATGTACACGCAACACATTCTTCCGTGTGGTTTGGGGTAGAAAACTGGAGCCAAAAAATTGTAGGATGATATCCATGGAAGGAAGGGTGATGGCAATGTGATGCTTTCACTGTTATGTGAAAGTGTGTTTGTGGAAATCTATTGCTGATGAAGATAGCTTGCTACATTTATTTCCTTGCATGAAGCTGAGTTACCACCACCACCCAAGTGGAAGTAAAAATGCAAACATAGCGTAGCACTTGGTGAAAGTAAAACGCAAATGCTTAGGCTTTTCTATGTGCACAGTTAGGTACTGTGTGTATTTATTTGCAGAGTCCGTTAAATGAGAACGAATGAAACAATTTTTGGAATGTGACCAAACTCCTATTCGCAAATGTGAGATAGATACGTGGCAAAAAAAGAGCTTTTAACGTGCCTTTTCAATAACAACTTTTCTCTTGGCGGCTGGGGGATTTATATGTTGTGTCCTGTCGTCCCAGTAAAAAATCCATTCTTTTAAATTTGAAGTTATTTTCGAAATTATTAGAGACGTTCGTTGGTATTGCTAGTCAAAAAATATTAGTGGGGAGCAAATATAAATCCATGAAGTTCGTATTTGGTATGTAATAGAATTACTCGCATGAGATTCCAAAGTTGTAAGTTAACATCAAATTGAAGTAATCGTAATGTGAATACAGTCTAATACAAGGTCAGCAACATTTCATTTTATCGCTAACATAAAATTGTTTTCCAATTACGCTGTCTTCCTGTTGGATAGTCTAATAGTAATCTGTACTTAATTCTTTTTTGAAATTTTAAGGTGAAACACCAGCAAAACAAGTATTAAAAAACACTATCTCACGTTCGATCATGCACTAAGCCTAGTCTAGACTTGTAAGCTTTTACAATCGCTAACGTCTGCTCCGAAGAAAGAATTGAATTAGATGTACTTACTGTTCACTGTAAAGACTTGGTAGGCAATAATATCTACTTTGCTAGAAATGTTACATGAAGTCTTAAGACTATTTTTAGCAATACACTGCTCTGACTTACCACTGGCATATAATTCTAAGTAAAGCGCACTACGTTACCTAAAAGATTCTCTACACTTTCCTACATTTTCACTTCATCGACAAGCTGACAGACTTTTCCAAAACACTTTTTTCATAATTCATCAATGATGCATACACAGTTACTTTACAGTAAGAGTCGAACTAATAATGTATGTACAATCATCTTTTCCTTACTTGTTAAAAGTTTCTTTTATAGCTTTCACTTTGCATCTGCAGCGTCTCTACACAATACATGCCATAAGTACATATGTATATACTTATGTATGTCTGTAGTGTAAATCTAAAAATGTTCCTGTAAAATTACACATGTACCACTGGCTGCTCTACTTCATATTTAGTTTACTCTTCCCAATATTGTATCGAAACGGTAAATGTACTCAAATTTTCTTATGCGTGTCTTGTCTGACGATTATGATTGAATATTACCCGTTACATATTTGGCTATGCCGGTGTAGCTCGTAAGTAACGATTTGAAGGTAAAGAAATGATGATAGTTCGACAGCGAATGTTTGAATAATGTACCCGGGAATGTTTAGATATGCACATTCAAGCGGTTCCAAAAGCATTTGAGGCCTTATTCTGTAGTATCACTGATTGCTATTCAGTTACCACCCAGCAAAGTACGTAAGGCACATTATGGGAAACATAACTTGTGAAAATGCTAGCTCGTTGGCAGCATTATGCATATACTGAACTATTTTTTATTTGGCGAATTGGAATATTATAGTACGAAATAAAATATTCTTCCTGTTTTTCTTTCTTCCTTCTCTGATCCAAAAAACATTTTCCTGAATTTATGTTCCCAAGTGTATGCGATGTGATGAAGGAGGCACAGAAGGCACTACGGCACACAAGTTGCTGATGTAAAACATGGACTATTTCAGTACATCAGCATGTAAGAAGGAGTAAAAACTACGAAAGGAAACTACAAAACAACATTGGTACTCGGTCAGGATGTAGCTTAGTGAAAGCAAGTATTGAAGAATCCATTAGATAGTTTCCAACGACAGGTTCCATCATGTCAGATTTTTTATAACCCTTCAGATCAATTTTAGTGCAAATATTTCCCATACAGTTTCGATTTTTCTTTCTACGAGAGATTCTTTTTTTCTCCTTTCATGTTGCAAAATCAGGAAGAAAACCTGGAGGAACAGCAATGTAGTTATTTATGGTGAACGCACACATACTCTCGACTTGGATGTACAAGTGTTTTTATATAACACATTTATGAACATTAGCTTCGCACTAAACGAAGTTTCATAATTCTAATTTTCTAGGATTTAGGAGCGACCCACATTGAGATTTTCTCTCTCTTTTCCTTCAACATTAGCATTTTCGGGGAAGACGGGCCTCCTGCAGCGCTTCCTAAATTGTTTGCTAGTCAATTTCGAAAACGAGACGGGCTCTGTTATAGAATGCATTGCTCATTGCAGCTTTTTCACTGCTTTCTCAGAAAATGTATGTATAATTCTTCCTGCAGTTATTTGTTTACCTCTTGTTCCCAAAAATACATTTTAGTACGGTTGGAGAAAGTCTGCAAGTTATTTTTTCAGCATCTCGCAGTATCTGCCTTAGGGTTATCAATGACCCTATGTATAAAAATGAGGAAAATACTTTACCAATTTTCCATTTCTCGGACAAATCATCGCCTTGCATGCACGCCTATTACAGAAGCACGTTCTCTTCAGCGTCTGCATGTTTTTTTAGGTCAAAATTCCCATTAACCGTCTACAATCGTTGTTGTTTATTAGGGCAGCGTAACTTTATTCTATGAACAACAACGCCATAATAGGACTAGCACCACAGACTGACATTTAATGCATAGCTCAGTGGTAATTTGTCATCGTCTGATGATGACAACTGCAATCCATCCAGCTTATTCATTTCATTTCATTCCTTTCAGTTTTTTTAAATTTCTCTTTTCAGCTCTCATCTTCAGTCATTGGCTTTGTTCCCTCGTTCATTATTCAGTCTCCCTTTTAATTACTGTGTCGCTATGATGCGTCATCATGTGCAACCAGTAGCTTCTCCAAGATGAATTCAGGGATTGTGTAAATGAGCCAGCTCCTTCTTTTTTTCCCCTTTTGCAAATTTGCAAAACTCATCTTCCAGCTTCGCTTCTGATAATAATCGTGGTACAAATGAAGAAAAAAGTTAGAAAGGTATCTTGGGACAAAAAACTTGAATATCGCTTGAGACAGCACACTTTTTAGTTGATCTATAGCCTTGTAGAAGATGAATTATTTGTATAAAAGTGAAACTAGACAAGCTTTCGTTATTATAAAGTTTTGCATAAGTGATGATACTTGGGTTTAATTCCTCTATTTCAGAATCTGGAATATACAAACGAGTAAGTGTCCTTCGAGTGGCAAAAGCGAAGGATGATCGTGATGATGACAAGAAACAGTAGTGCTTGAGCAAAGTCAATGTTTCTGCTGTACCAAGCTGTTTACTGATAGGACTGATAACGAGGATGCATGATGAGCACCAATACTGTATATAGAAATGTGTATCTGTAGCAAAACAAGCTTGTGCTTTCTCTATATATGTTTTCAAGTCTGTCACAAAGATCCTCAAAACTTTTTATTGCGTCTCCCTAAAATTAGGACACTTTACTACTGGTAAAACGTGTCTGATCGTAGGCAACCTAGAAAATGTGCTGCTTTTGTTAACTATCGTCAGAAGCTAAATCATAATGTAATCATCATAAGTTATAAACGTACATAGATATATAGGAGTACGTTGGATAACAAGTTCTGGAGATCATTGTTTGTTCGTTTTGGAACACAGGTTGTTCAGCCGTGCTTCTTGAGCATGAACCTGTAACTAGTCATTGTCGAACTTATGCTTGGCCCAGCGACGTTACAATCTGCAGAGGACGTGTTTTCCAGCATGTGTAGGAAGTTTATCCTCCGTTACAGAGAGAATCACGATTTTATTGAACTGGTTGTGCTGAAAATTTTATTTCTGATGAATACATATTCTTCCTGTTGATCGAGTAAATTCATCATGGCATGTTGCTATCAGCGTTCAAATAAATTTAGGGTTTAAACGGAAGCCTTTGAACAGACAGACGTAATTTCATTTCTACATATTTACACGAAATAGTAACAGGAAAAGTCAGAGTCAATGGATTTGCCTTGGTCTATTTAAATAAATAAAGGGAGCAACGTTGCGGAGTTTGATATTACATATATGGACATGTAAAACTGCATAAGGAGTTATCTGTAACTTGTGAAACTAGTCTTTTGAGGAAACTATACAGCAAACAAATTCTGTCATATAAACTCTTTCGCAAATAATTATTCCATTTCTAAAATCAAACTCGCAATGCAGTTGTAAAACTAAGTTTTTATTATATTGAACTAGCAAATTCTAAATAATTTGAAAACTAAAGCCATATGGATTCGTAGCCGATGTGATACGTAGAAGTGCAATGTCTGAGGTATAACGATGATAACGAGGTACAATAATAGAATAGATGCCCTAAAACTATGCCAAGGACGACCAATGTATTATAGGACTAGGATTCTAATGGGCATTGCACAGTTGACAAAATAAAAGTGGAAGAAACCTTGAATCTTGCCATCACATATGATTTCCACATACGGTGAAGGCTAAAAAATTAAGCTCCCACATCAAACGTTCATCTAAAAGTTGTTCCTTGGATCCCCCTCTATGAGCAAAGCAAAAAAAATGCTACAACATAGAGAAAGTTGTGGCTTGACCGACCCACGGAACAACTTTTTACAGCCCCATAAAAACAGGTTTAATTTTATGAACTGCCATACACGTGCAGCAACATATGTGTAAATAGGCAGAGGTGAAGTTAAGTATAGAGGAGAAAGCATAAAAAGGAAAGTGAATGCAGCAGCTTCGCCATGTTATATTATGTGTATGCATTAATACCAGTTGTTTACTTGTCATGGTTTGTTGAGGTGATGCGGTGTTGTGGTGGTGCTATCATGGTTCTACGACATCATGCATCTGAGAGCGTTTTTCTCACCTCATTCTCGTGATGATAGTATAAAACCGTCCTAAAGTTTTTTTTAGTGAGGTATAATACTAACTACACCTATGACTATGACAGTATGGACTACCAGTAGTACACAGAAGGAAAATAGTTTTTTAGTAGTTTAAGCTGAATGATACCAAAGAACATCTTGTGCTATGTTGGAGGAGTCTGACATGAAGTTTGTCACACTATTTGGAATACTTTTTATGGGAATGTATGTACATTATATCAGAAAGGCTTTATCATTGTGTATGTTTCGTATAGGATGAAATGTACGTTTTGTTACTTGAATGGAATCTTGTTCATTTCCACGCGCCCCTTTTTACAATTTCATCCTCACTTATTTTCAAATTCCTATGAAAGAAAATACATACATAAGAAATGTAAGAGAGGGGTAGACGTATAGCATTACCGGAGGAAATTAAAGACCATGAAAGAATCAAATAAAGAGCAAAAGTAAAAATTTGGAGTTATGGAGGATCATCTTTAAATGGATTTTCACATTCATAAACTTCCTTGTTCATGTCGTCGTAAATAAAAAGAGATATAACAGACTGCTGTGCAGATTTGAGTTTTGATCGTTTTATATATATGTTTTGTTGAATAAGGTGAAAGAGATAATGCTACATGTTTTTTATAAGTGAGACAGACGCATTATCTGGCATGCCAGCTTGTCGTAAGGCCATAAAACAGCAGTAATTAATACGTATTCATACAAAATTACCTCTTTCAAAAAAGTTTTAGAAGGCAATTTGATTTTAAGAGTTTTTGGTGATGTTTCTAAAAAGTATTCAAACAAAACCATAAAATTTTTACGTTTATGAACCAGTTTTGGTGTTTATGAGTAGGGTTGATTGAGGATATAAATTCATACTTAGCAAAGTATTTTAAAATTAAAGCGTCTGTGTTTTGTGTTTTAAAATGTGAATAGGAATTTTAGAATGCATAATAGAATGCATTTCCTTCTACACTTAAAGAAAACTATACACTTTTGCTCTTAAAAGCATATTTCAAATTTAGTAAAATTTATTGTACCAATTTCGCAGAGGAAATGACAAGCTTAAAGAATAAAATTACTTGCAGCTCTTTTTATTTTACACTTGCTCAAACTCTGGAGGGATTTCCTCTTTCTAATGAAAATAGATGGTGACTAGGTATTTCACTCCCAGATGCACATGCCATATTATGCAGTAACTACAAAGTTATAACTACACTGAAAACTATGGAAGTTACACGAGTACTCCCGTTATATGTATTTGGAGGTGTAGAAAAGGAATAGTACACCTACACATAACATATAAACATTTAAATGTGAATATCTTTCATGCAAGGAAAGGATAAAGAAAAGAGAGGAGAATAAAAGTGAAATCTTCTCTTTCTCACTCTCTCTCATCCACAACTGCTTTATCTGACATCATCCCATTTGGTGTAACATTCTATCGCTCCTTAAGCCACTCTCTTACCGATAATAGCTCTTATATGCATATTTATATTATGTACACAAGAACATATCTATTGTTGGTGCAGTAGTGAAATGAAAGCTTTTATTATATTCGATGAAGTCTGTTTCCATTAGGATTTCCATAAATTCAGCCTCTGCATCTCGAATAAAATGCAAGTTATCTCTGCATCATTATATGTACTCCTCTTTTTCTTTTCTCATCACCACCACCACCACCCACACAGCAGCACACATTCATCCCACTTTGTCGGAATGTAAATGCATGGACAAGGCCAACTCAGTTGAAAAGCTAGGGCAAACTCAAAACACCTATATACCTATGTATATTATATTATATTATTCCTCTTATTCAAAAGAAATATATAAAGTGGAGAAGGCAAAACGAAGAAAAGTTGAATAATAATATAACAACGCCAATGGCGTTTTATGCTACTATCATTCTTCTTCTTTTACATTCCATCGTACGCCTTTGGGAACACATACATAAAATTTTCTCTCACGATGATCCTGATGATGATGACGATGATCATGAATGCTTGTACACTTTTGCACATGAAATTCCTCATTCATGGAAATACGCACGTATTTCCCTAGAAAGTTCATAGAATACAACATAACATACCCTACTCCCAAAAGAACCTTGTGTACCCCAGATGTATTTTGAAGGAACATGCTGGCTTTTCTCATTTTCCATCTCAAGCTGAAAACATATTATCATCATCAATATTATCATCATCATCCCACCGTCTTTCAAAAACGCACAATCACCATCAATTTTTCTTTATTCTTTATATTCCATTTCAATGCATTCTTTCTGTCTAGAAAAAGAGATTCACTTGATTTCCAATGCATTTTACTTTTATTACCGCACAGACATACTCATTGTCTGCTCCTCCTTTTGATCCACCAAGAAATGTTATTGGACAATGTTTTTTCCATCTTTTTCTCATTCTTTTCGGTTCACGTCATACAATATAAGTTTTATCCCATGTTTACATATTATTGGCCCAGTCTATTATATAGCAATGCGTATTTACACAAAATCATAATAATAATAAATTTGTATGCGGCTCGAGCACTGTCTACTGCAGAGAAAATCTGACGGAATATATGTATATACGTACTACATAATATGTTACTACAAGTGAATTTCCCATGTGGCCCAAACGCAGACAGTCGTGCTCATTCAATGTCGTACTTACTTCAACGTATGTTCATGGCATGTAATTTACGCACTTCACGGATTACAAATGTCGGCTTCGTGTATGTATAGTGACTTTCTCATTACTATTAGTGAAAGTAACGCTGCTTTGATTTTGATGTTATTACACACATGCATGGCATAAAGTGCGTACCAAAAATTTTCTCCCTTGATAATTTTCTTTTCAGCAAATATGCTACAATAGTCAGTGGCCCATGTGCATTACAAATGCTT
>JAHZNG010001047.1:0-29228 GCA_027744375.1 Orchesellides sinensis
CTGTGCTACTGTTTTCCAACTCAAATGTTCTAAGCGGCAATGGTAACGAAGTCGTTTGGTTTTGCTGACAATCTAGTTTTAATAACTTACGCTTGCGTTAACTGTGCCTAATTTCATATTACCGTGAGATTTGTCGTATGTCTGCTATACTTCTAACTACCCAGAAAACTGAGCTTTATACAGGTGCAAAAAGTTTGCAAGGTTTCGAGTGAAAACGAGTTAAATGAAATTTCAGATGAAATCATTTCATTGTAAAAGACTTATATTAATGTGTGTATAATTCATCCTTTCTCTTTCAATTAGAACCGGATGTTCACTTAATTAGATAAGATAAAAGGAATACGACAAAAGCATTACTAAGGGAAAAGTACCTAAAGATTGAATTAAAAGAAGAGCATGAAAGGCTTCATTTTAACTTTGTTTATGATATTTTCCAAGCTAACATGGTTTCATCATTTTAGCAAACTGATGACATATGCAATACATAATAGATATAATAACAAATAAAAATTCTGCGAAAAAAATCCTAAAACATTGTATTAAGAAAATGGAAACAGGTGGCGAATACAACGGAGTCCTTGCTGGAAACAAGTTATATCAACGTTTTACAAAAGTAAGACGTATAATGAGAAATAAGGCTTAGTTCACGTAATCAAGTGACTTCCAACAATTCTAGATGTGTTTTACAAAATTTTGTTCACTATTTTGAAGAGAAATACATTGAAGAAATATTTATGTACTATATACAGGGAAGAAGGAATAAGAGCGAAACGAGACTAAATGGTTCTCCTTCTATAAGGATATTAGGCTCTAACCTTATAACCCCGTACTTCCGCTCATTTATTACGCGTAAATCACATCAGCAAGTTAGACTCTTTTTTTATACTTTAACCCTTACAAAAGCAGGCGAAAGAATACTCCTCTAATAATAATGTTGTCTTGTTCATTCCAATACTAATAAGCTGTGCTGAAGCAGGAAGGATGTTAGAAACTATATTTAGAATTCCTTACATAAAATGAATGCCTACAAAGGTATATAATAAAGGTGACTTGAGCATTGTCCCAAAAATTAATTTCAGAACCCATATACAAAATCAATTGGAAGTTAGTAAATTCAAAATTAATTTTCCAAAGAAAGGAAAAAGATCAATTCTTTATGAGTTCTCACCGGCTTCCTTTTTAGGATTTCCTCAAAGATAATTACTACACAGTCGAAATATTTTCACCCACGCGCAAGTTAGCACTACACAAAATGCCAAATGTACACACACCGACCGGCCCTTTATTGTGAACAAAGACGCGCACCACTTCTGAATGCGGACAAACGCTTTACTCTTCGCAACACAAAAATACTAATAAACTATTTTGCCTCCCCACTTTTCCTTATCGTCGCCACTCTTCTTTGTCTTCAAAATCCAGCTTTATTCTCACGAGGAGTGCAGAAGAGAGGAAACTGATGCCGAAAAGAAGAATGAGTTAAAACTGAAAAATAAAATGGCATGTGTGAAACTGCATGGGAAATGAAACATGTGGACTAATCTTCTTCGTCTTCCAATCCAATAAGACAAGAATGCAACAGTCGGTCTCTGATGACTCCTGCATAATATATTTCGCTTATTTTTCATACAATGTACATACATTTGTATATATATATAATTTACGTAAATAAACATACATACATATTACCACACATTTTTTTCGAGTGCGGTAGCACAAGAAGAAGAGTTGTAGATGGCAAAGTAAACTTTGTATTTTGTTCGAAATGCAAAACTTAAACGGTGGCAGAGGAATAAAAAATAGAGGAAGATTCGGTAAAATCCGCTTGAGAAATGTGGCGTGAAGATTTTCTTCTAAAGGGATGAGACGCGCGTTGCTTTACCAAAATAAAACTCATTTAGGGATTTGCCTTCAATCCTACTAAAATTCTAATCCGATGCACGAGAAAGCATGCAAGCATGGATATATTAAATGATGAGTGGAAGAGGAAGACGAAGACACGGATAAGGATATATGCATGCGTGGAAAGATATATTTTAAAATGTACTTTCTCATTCGTCGTGAGATTCGTTTTATCGTTATTATGCGTGCACTCCTCGCTTTCGTTGTCCCATACAGAAGCTTAGCTTTATATCTGGTAAATTAGTATTTGCTCTTAAAGAACATGACTATATTAAACTTTGTATATTAGAATAAGAGTACATGTCTGTTACTCTGTTACTTCTTCGCACGGCTTTGCCACTCATCATTATCATCTCCGACATTTATGTAGTTTTGTCGTTTCATCCGAAAAATGGCCAAGAGACATTTGTAAAGTATGCGTATACGCCATGTATGTTCTCACGACGACTTCTTGACTTCATTTTATCATGCTGTGATTTCACTAACTGTAAGTGTCTGTGCATTAGCATTAGACAGGATGTAATACACGAAAAAGTGACTTGTTGGATTGAAAGCTTGTAAGCAAGCATGTCACTCTTTTACGATTTTCACATCTTCTTTCTCCAACTATAATCCCTAATCCGTATTGCAGATCAGTCACACTCACACTCTTCTTTGTCAAGATTACAAGCAAATGCCACTTGGCTTTGTTTGGGATAGTCCATATGATGCATGCTTTTGTCTGTCTGCATTTTTTTGTGAGTTTGTGCCTCTAAGTAATCAGTTTTCTTTCAATAAATACGGAGCATTATGTGCTACTTCATTATACCCGTTTTACACCATGATTAATTAGGTTTACGACTTTGACTTCTGTTCCACTTGTATACGTCTTATTTCAAGTTAGGCTTTCTAAAAGTTCTTTTCACTCTTGAAAGACATGAGAGATTTTAAACCATCATAAAATCTGCATTAGTTGGATTTTATGAGAAGTGCGTTACACAATACAACCTTTGTACTTCTTTTCGTTTGCCCAATTTTTTAAAAGCAGCAAAACAATAATGCACAGTGAAGTAGAACATCTCTTCTACTTTATTTTCACGTGTGTGCTTTTACTTATGCCAACAAGAAGCACGACGTTTCAATTGTGTTTTTGCTTGCACATAATGAAGGTAATATGTTTGCTTTAAAAAATGGTTGTTATGTCACTTTTCAAACGGTTTTACTGTCTTTATGGATTTCCCATATGCAGAGAAAATCACCCATGAAACAAAAGGTTTTAAGGCTTTTGAAGTCTGTATTGAGGATTTAATTTTTTTTTTGTTTTTGTGTGCTTTCTACTGAACAAGTCTTTCATATGTAGTTAAGCTGCAATAAATTAGTAAATAGAAACAAGAGGGATGAAATATATGGCGTTGATGGCATGGAATGATGCTTCACGATTTTTATTCTATCATTTGATAACGCACGCTTAGTGTTTACTTTAGCTTTACATAAGAGGAAGAGGACGGTTGCAGACCACCTTTTT
The DNA here is from genome assembly GCA_027744375.1 of Orchesellides sinensis. Taxonomy (NCBI): domain Eukaryota; kingdom Metazoa; phylum Arthropoda; class Collembola; order Entomobryomorpha; family Orchesellidae; genus Orchesellides; species Orchesellides sinensis. Next base: position 3,404 of record JAHZNG010001047.1, read on the forward strand.
GGCAAAAGTGCTGAGTACTTTGGTACTTTTTCCGTCTTGTCATATAAATGCCACGCCATAACAACCGGAGATACTTTTTTAATGGACTGAATCCTGAAACCAACTAAACCAGACATAGGTACATTCAAGCATGCTTCACACAGACAAAAGACAATCTCCCCATGTCTCATTGCCGTGTTCATTTCAAATGAGTCATTTTCTCTAATCACGATGGAATGTAAACATTTCACAGCGAAATATAAATGTACCGACGAATGGAAAGAGTTGAAGAGTTCACAGGACTAAATTTTAAATCCCTTCCGATAAATACACAGCCTTTTTTTACCACTCTCTCAGTATTGCCAAACAAAAGGGAAAGTGTCACAACCGTCTTTTCGAAAGATCAGTTGCTGTCTGCGTGGCTGTAATGGTAATGCTAATATAAAAAATCACTCGATTTACGTGTGTAGTGTGTACATGTATTTTACACATCTCTTAACCTCTATTCTGTTGGAATTTGTATGAAGCAGATGCACCTATAAAATACACTTTTAAAACACATGGCAAACGGCTGCTCGCATGGGGTTTGGCAAATGAAGGGAAAAAAACTCATTGGCAATATTAAGGTAAACTTGGATATTTTCATGACATGGAATATCTCCTCCACACATGACTCTCTAATATATCCCATGGGAGAGAGAGAGAATTAATAATTTTCACAAAACAAAATAAAGCACCGCATGTTTGATAATACCTTGACATTTCAAGGGTCAGCCAGATTCCAACGATGGTTTATCCAAATGACACATTTTTGAAAGGAGAAGTAAAACTGGCAATCAAAAATCACAGCGTGGTGCTATATGCGCACACACACGTATCATTACTGCCATTTTGATGAATATCGTCATGTGAAGGATGCAAAGAGAAACGTTATTAAGCCAGATTTTTTATTTTCTATTAGAATATTTGCAAACAACAATTTTTCGCTCAGTCTGACATCCGTATGTAATACCGTGCCAAAAACTAGGATGAAAAGCAAGGTTTGATCTCTACAGAGATTTCGAAAGACTTTGCTCTACCGCTCCCTTGCCTTTTTGCTCGGATGCATTAACGCTCTTATCAAAATGATTTAGGGCGCGATACAAGTGTTATGTAGCTTTGCAAATTATGGGATCTATCTATTTTTTTCTTTGATATGACAAAATCCAAACTATTAGGATGTTTATGTCAGAATGTCAGTTAAGATGTTTTCTTCGTTTTTTACACAGCCAAGGTCAAAGTAATAAGGAGTGTTGTCAAAGAGAGTTTTGTAATGTGCTTGTATTTATGCGAGATGCTCTTCTGTGTGAAAGTTTGATTCTTTCTTTATTTCCAACGTCAGTCCGAAATTAATTTGAAACTTAACTAGTTAAAAGTTAAATATTTGCTTGCTCGGATAATAATCGTGAAGTATGGCAATATGTATATCTTTTAGACAAATAACATATATATACATACGTGCTCAACATCATTACACTAGGGCTAATAAAAAAAGTTGAAAAGAGGACTAAAAATGTGGAGCATGTCAAGAGTAGATTCAGAAGATAGACTATTTTGTGAAGTTAGCATTTAGCATTAAAACAGCCACATAATACGAAGATTTGAAAGAAGGAAGATGAAGTAGAACCCATTACTTTACATTTATGCCATAATGTTGCACAAAGAAGCATTCTGCTAACAATTTTAAAGCCTTTACGCGTAACCAATTTACATACGCATTTTTTACTTTGGAAGAACCCATTTCCCACCTGAAACGTATACAATGCAATATAGCGCTGATAATATTAATAATATAATATGACTGTTTACTATATACCACTGCGTTGAAAATTGCTGGGAAACTAGATAGTCGACAAAAAAGACAGCAAGAGTCTTTCAAGAAGGCAGCATACACAAAGCAAATCAAGTTAATGAGACTCGAGACTCTATTATCCATCCAGATAATGGATTGTGCACTACTCATTCTGTATATTATGGCTTCTTATATAGATGACTGTTATGGTAAGTTATGAAAAGTGCGTATGAAATCATACTCAATTTTTTGTTTCTTTCCCTTATTTCCTCCAAAAAATTGGTTTTCGCCTTGGAGCAAGTGTTTTTTTTTATTAGATTTCAGCCTCGAGGGAAAGTTGATGCGACGTGCTTGTAAAGTCGAATAAATGCGTTGTGCAGTGTGAAATGGTAACCTCTTCTGCGGATTCTTGCTCTTGCATGAATTTTTATTATGCAGTCATGTGTGTGTTCTTCAGTGTTCTTCTTGCATGGTTTGACGTGGTTGGTTTTAAAGAATGAAGGTAAAAAAGCATAGGAAAAGGATGAACATTAGTATTTCAATGTCATTTTATGTAACTTTTATGCCAACAAAGTAATGTCTACTTGAGAGAGGAAAGAAGGAACAGAAAAATTGTTATTATTTAATGATTTTCACGCATTTTTCTATGTAACCACCTCATTTCTCATGAGCCAGTCATTGCACTGCAATTAGAGAGGTGGAAACGGAAGGCAGACAAGAATGTGAATTTGTTTCGGGAGTGGAGGAAAAAAATGTTGTTAACGCTTTTCATGACGACGATGACATCATATAAGACTGGAAAGCTATTTCACTTATTATACAATACAAGCCAATATAGTCTCCACTTCTGTATGATTTAAAATAGTGTATCTGGCATGTAAAATATGCCTTGCCAAAGTATATAGCGCATTACAGAATTGTGTTCAATGTATGCATTGCATAATACATGTGAATGTATGAGTTCTTATGGGGAGATCAGGGGATGAAAGATGAAATTTGATATTGACTGATGAAATGAGACAAATAATGCAAGTAAATCAATATGACAAGCTGTAATGTGCTTTTATTTTGCCACTGAGTGAGTTTTGAACTGAGGAACTTGCACTTTCAGCATCGCCTTGTCTTCAGAATTTTTTACTTGTGTGAAATGGTTTGAATCTATCTTTTTCCTTATAATACTCTCAGCGTTACTCTAATATAACTTATTAGCAGTTATGAACCTGAACCATGTGTAAACGCATTACTGGATGGCACCAAGGCGTAAAATGTGCAATATTGTGGACTATTACTCGGGTTGAGTTATTTGTAGCGTTAGTCTACTAGAGGTATATGATGTGCAAGCAACCATAAGTATTTTTATGAAGATTCATAACGCTTCATCAGAAATTGCATTCTGAGAAGACAGTTATATTAAATCTAGCATCGCCAAACAATAGTAATTCCATGTGAGGTCTTTAAATGGAATAGTTATCTAAAAAGCTGTTTCGCGAAACAACTCCAGAAACCACAATGCCGTTACTGAGAAGCATACTTGTAGAGGGTTTCGAATATAATATTTGGTGTCAATTACAACTGGCTTTTATTGCTTTCTAAAATGAGTCTTCTTCTTGTGTCTCACCATGACACGGCTAAAGTGATGCTCAAAAAATAGTCAGTTAATGAAGGATCGTATTGGCAAAGTAATTAAGAGTAGACATAAAGGTTTTTGTGAGGTATAAAGTAATTACTCAAAATCCGTTTTTCACATTTGAAATTAACTCGTTGAAAATATGCAAGGTAACCCTTGCCATTTAAAAATATACTATTTCATGGTTTTTGTACATGTCTGAATCACTTTGACTAATTACATTCCAAAATCACATTTCTCCGTTTGCTTTGCACTTTTGCAATAAACACAGATTTATGTACGCTGCTCCCATAAAATCCGACGCTGCATGAATATCCAATATATCAATGTAAATTATTATGCAACCCTCTAAACCTTCGAGTTTATTGTAAAACTACATATTTTAAAAGGTTTAAAGGCATGCTGTGCTGCGAGCATTTATGGCAGACTGCCATGAATTTTATATGATTGGATTGCACTGTCTCGTCTGCATGCAAAATTAACACCAGCGTTTTTCAGCCAGCAAAATTAGTTAGTCAGGTTATTGCTTATCAAATTCCCCATTGCCCATCTAACCAACCTTATCTGATGCAATGTGGAACCCACGATAAAGAACTTTAAACAAGAGCGGAAATACAAGAGGCGTTATTGGCATGACCATTTGCTGTATATGCATACACGTATATATTATGCAATTCAATATAGTATTAAAATGTATGAACAATTATACACATATATTGAAAAGGGAGACGTGAAAAGAAGACGAAAGCTGTCTCACGACGTAATATTTTATAAAAAATGATATATATCTTCATCACAATGAACTCTCATCATGATCACGCTGTGAACTTTGTTTCTGTGTCGGGCAGAATACTACACAGGGATGATTGCAATACACATTAGTTTGACAAATTAAAAGCTTTTGCCTCCCTACTTTTTTGTTTTAGGATTATTTCTGGTTGTATGTAATACAGTTTTGCTTTCTGTGTGTGTGCCTCCGCTCATTTTGCATAACGTTGGACATGATGACGATGAGGCCAAAAAAATGTCGACAGGATTGTTGTCTCTTGTCAAAAGATTTGTACAGCAGTCCAAAGTGGAAAAGCTATCGACACCCTTCCACCAGGTCTCGGCCATGGAGCCTGGTCGTTTTTTCATTCTTTTCGTCGTGGCTATCATCATGGAACATGTGTTTATGTCGCGGAGCGACTACCATGTATAAATGACTCTTTTGTACATATTATATGTATGACAAAGTTTAGGCAAAAATGTACTGTGCTGTGGTGAGCACCACACAACTTTTTTTTCGTAGACAGGAAGAGCCGATTGAAACGACATTGAAACTGGTAGAGAGGATCGGACTAAAAAAAAGTAATTGCTTGAAATAAATCTCTCTCCAAATATTCTTTCCCGTCAGTCAGTCATTTCTCTCAGTTCCAAGCTACAGTTTCAAAAACAATGCAACCTATAACCACTCAAGGGTTATGAGTGTGTGCGTGTGTGAAAAAAATATTCATTGTATGAGAGAAGAAGAGAGATTTGAATGTGAGACTGATCCCTGTCACATCATCACATCACCATCCAAAAAAGAGTTTCAACTTGCTTGATGAACTTTAGAGAGGATTAACGAATCGTTAAAATATTTATGGTTTATGTGGTCTTCCTCCACCATCTCTTTCTGGACTGTTTGACCTATATTTATGATTTCCAAAACGAAACAGCTTAACAAACTTTCAGGCATGCATTTTGTAAAAATATTGTATTTGGAAAGCGTTTCCGAGAATATCGCTTCAAATTCTAAAAGTAGTTCACTTAAATTTTGTTCACATCAAAATGCATACAGAAAACGCTTTTTACTCTTCCCTGCTTCTCTCACACTTCTATACAGAATATTATCCAACTTCACTCTGCTTTTCTTCTCATTTCAAATGCATGCATTTATCCTTTGTTCAACCTGTTGAAAACGATGCGTGCATTGAAAGATGCTTCCACTTTTTCATACACACTCAAACACTCTAGCCTTTTTCATGAAAACCATGAATTGTTTCTGGTCACTCACTGTATTTCAACTGCATTTTGTCACGACATTAACGTATATTGTTTTAAAAAAACATTAAATTGAAAACCAAAATAATTAACTAGATAAATATGAGCACTGTATAAACCGTTGTTTAAAATAAAACAAGCATATAAATTTATTTTGAAGTATTTTTTGAATAAATAGAATGGCTTACAAAAGCCGATGCAATGGCCCCGCAGCTTCCTCCGACTCCTCGACTTTATTCCCAGTTTGGGGATGATCCGCTGAAACCTCCATGATAGCCTCCTATTAAAACAACTACTTTTCCCTTGGTCACACACTTAAATTTGTTATACTAATTGCCAAATCCCGTTTCCGTCCGTTGCCACCCGTAAAAATCCGTTGACACCGATGGACTTTCTTGTTCCTACTAAATTGCCTCTTATATCTTTATGTATAAACTTCCAGTCAATTAAAGTATCCTTTCAATTTAGCACAATTAAATCTAAACAAAAGGAAAGGTAATTCAGAAGGGTGCATTTAGCCGTAGTTTGCGGTAAAGTAATGCTACAGGAAAAAAATTGGGGGTTGATGCGCTCTCAAGACTGGACACCAAACCAACAAAGTACAAAAAGAATTATATATAACAACTGCGAAGTCAAAAGTATTAATAAAACGAGTGTGGCTAATATTCGTCGTGTCACACTCTCTTTCCCAGTGTCCAAATAATAAGGATGGTGGACGTAGATGATGTGTCGTTTAGTGTATGTTGATAGCTAATAAAAATAAATGTTTGATGCACCAAAAGATCAAAACCCTGACAAAAAACCAAGTAAAAGAGAGAGAGAGTATATGTACCGCCGCTTCAACGTTAGTCCTTTTATTACGACTAACTAACTTGAACACTATGAGAGTCTGATGCGGACGCTAAAATAATGATCACCAGAGATCATGTACAACCATATATAACTCTTTATGAGCGTGTGTGTGTCTTTGTATCTGTAGCATTCAATTCTCACTGTTCCCTTTTTCCCCTTTGCGCCACCAAAAAGCACCACCAGATAACACGAGGACGCTATCAAGACTTCAAAACATACAAAGTAAAGCAGCAACAGTAAAAGTCTTTATGCAGACTCCAGCAGTAGCGTCATTTAGGAAACAATGAAACTTGTAAGTAGACGCGTCTTCTTCCTCCGAGTCTTGTTCTTGGTACTAAACTCTTTTCCTCTCTTGTTGCTCTCTTTTGCAACCACCTCAGGATTCGCTACAAATCACACCAAATATATGGCTCTGCTGTAACCTCTTCGTCGTCTTTTACTCTCTCACTCGTTCTTCTCCCTCTTCCATAACATCACTGACGGACAGACACTGCTTGTTTCCACTACATATCATCAACAACGACGTCGTCGTTCACGTCTCTGATGATGTTGGTAAGCATGTACGAAGCTCACAACAGAGAGCAGAAGAGAGAAGACGAGCCACCACAATAAAACCCAAAAGACAACAACGAGCGTATGCAAGCTTTTTTATGAGGCAGTTTTTTAGACGTGGCAAAAAAGCAATGTAAGATGAAGGATTGGCACACTGCTCCTATAGTAATGCTGACTGGGGCTATCAGATCATCATCTCCAGCAAGATCCATGGAAGCAACAGTGGGCATAGAGTCATACTAATCTGTACAAATATCATCACCATGATGACCATCCGAGATGATGAGCAAGACCTTACTTGACCAATTTCATTCCAGCATCATCTCCATCTCAACTCGCCCACTTTTGTCCTGATTTTCCCGAAATAACCCTTTTACTAGGTGCTTTCTAAGTCAAAATCAAAACNGGTGCTTTCTAAGTCAAAATCAAAACATGTTTGGGGAAAACTGTGATAATGCATTTCAAAAGCGTTTCATGCATCAGGAGTTTTACTACTTGTTACTCAAATGAGATGATGAAGCAACTCATATATAAACGATATTTAGAGAAGATGCAAAAGAGTACTTAAGTGTGATGCAGAAAAAATGTATTTTCTTATTACACTAAGGACTTTTCGGAAAACGTTTTTTGCTTAAGCACTTGTATGTTATTATATGATTTTGTATGACTACCCATCCAGCAATCCAACATTTACATGCTTATCTACATCATGGGAAACGCATAGACGGAACTGGCACAAAACATAGGCATCGTCACCATCACATACAAAATATACACCCTCCCACTCTTATTTCCAATACCCTTGGAGGATCATCGCACCACCTAGTTCACACACACACAAAATGTATGCATGTTTACCAACAACAACAAAATCATGAGCATCCACCCGCAATAATAATATATCTGGACTTGTATGATGCTTGATATGCTTTATGCACAACGAAATGGAACGAAACGAAACCACCCTGCCCTCCTGTTACCTTTTGGCTGAATGACTATGACACTCATTTTCACTGCTGAAGTACTGTCAAAGTGCTGTTTTCATTTTGTCCATAGCTATAAACACGTACATTTACAGGCCCTTTTCACGTTACCTTCGGCAAACCTGGCAAATGTTGGTTTTACACAAAAAGTTATCATACCACGTTTATTGGGTGACGTGACAAGGCTCTTTACTCTATTTTATTTCCATAAAAAGTTCCCTTCGTATATGCTCTTCAGCGATGCATAATAAAATTAGCAGGAAAATGCAAGCTACAAGTTACGCTGATGGAAGGGAAGATCGGTTCGCCCGCTTACTCACTCCAGAAGCAATTAACTTGTGAAATTGTAGTCGTAATTTTACATATTGCCAACCACTTTTAAAAATCGCATACATAGGTTGTGAGTACACACAACATGGATGTGTCATTTTATCATTTCATTGCCAGTTTGGTAATTTTATTGTAAAAAAGATTCTAGCTTGCTTAAAAAAAGATCGTTGACTTCTTGTTTCTACAATGAGACTGCGAATGCAACAATGTTTTGTGGGTTGTAAAGTAGTGAAAATAGATTTTTGAGGGCGTATCGAATTTTGGGGGACCTAGCTCAAATGTGCATTTTACAGTTATGATCATTGATCAGTATTTTTTGTAATTTAGTAAGGGCTGTTTTGCAAATGAATACATAAATTAATTAATGTTTAAATAAGGGTATCATTGTTTGCTTTTGTATGATTTACATTAGGAAAATTCATATGGAAAAACATTTCCTGTGTGCATTGCCCTGCCCTGAGGAATGGGGTTTCTGTGACCACAGTTACTGGATGCATAATTTTTAATATACATTACATACCTGATTGCTGCTCTTACACAGAATTTTAGTCTCAATATGTAAGATACGGTATAACGATTGTGCCAATTTGCTGGAGGGTTTACGTAAAGTGTTCGTTTACCCCGTTTCAGCGTTGTCAATTGTAATATTTGGTAGCTATGCTGGCTTATCGATTAACTTTAGTTAATTGGTTATAAATTTAGTGATTTACTTACCACTGTATTTTTTGCTTTAGCTTGCCTCATTAGAGATTTATTAATGAAGGATCTTCACTAAAGAAAATTTAATTAAAATAGTGATTTTGGTCGCAAAGGTGGTTTAATGATGAAATTATCCATATACGTTTGTTATTTCAATTTCATCGTAATTTACTTCCAAGTCCTATAATAATATGTGCATTTTCCATTTCCATGGCTTGTTTGCTTTTTAATGTAAGAATATACAAACGAGACTAAAACAAAGACTGCTTCGCTTGCTAATGTCCTTTTCCTGTGTGTAATGCCGATGACGACAGTGATGTCAATGAAAACCCAATTTCCATACAACATACATATGTAACCGTAACCTATGATTCCTCCCTGTAAATCTGAAGAAGAATTTATTGATGCTGCGTGTAACGAAAGGAAGGCTCCAGCAAACACGGCTGCTTTTTTCCACTCGACTCTATTCTTCTTGATGGGTCTCCTCCACTACTGCTCTCTCCTCTTGAAGACGATTTTTATCGGAATTATAGAGAGAGGGAGCGGCGTCGGCAATGATAAGAGCTCTACATAGAGCAAGTCAGCAAAACTAGTGGCTTTCCGAACAAGTGGCACTCTAATACATCCATGCAAACTTTGGGCTTCCTCTTAAACCGCAGCGATGCAGCATCTTATGTTATCCATCTACTTGTCCATCAATTTTTCCCTTGTCTTTCTCCTACAGAAAATGTCTACTGGAGAAAGTATTATATGAGGGCAGTGAAAATAAGAGAAGGCGCAAGAGAACATCGCGCGTTTTTTTCTTTCACTGCAATAAAATAATCAATGTCGTGGGTAAACAGAATTTTTTAGCCTATTAATGGATCCATTACTGTACATAGCTTGTAAATATAATGTACATGCATCATATACACTAAGATGTCGATAGGTACGTATAACCATTAATGTTTTATCTTCGTGGTAGAATATTACACATCTGAAAAGTATGTAAGTAGAGAAAATGCAACAAAATTTTCTTCCTACTTTTTAATACCCCTTTTAAGAGCTCCAGTCGGGGGCACTTGACAAACTATTACACAAGTGGTGTAGTAAGTTGTAGTGTATTGCCGTCAAATCTTCTAGTCTCTTTTGTACATAAGTAATCATATCATATGCATTTATAGTTTTTGTCGTGCCCTCTTGCCCACCCATTCGCATTCTGACTTTTGCAATCTAACATCTTCTCATCAATCGAGTTTTGTATGAAAAAAATATGGATCGATTTGTGCGGAAGGATTTTCTTATGTTTGAGCTTCCAACTCGAGTACCCTTTTGCATTGACTGAGAGTCATTTTTTGATGGGCAATAATAGCCAAAAGAGAGTGCATTAACGCATACTGTAATTTGTCTGTATGAGAAACGTCGTTAAATCACCGTCGTTATCAGATTTGTTCTTCTTCCTGCATCTTTATTCTAGATGTAGAGTAGTATGTATATTTAAATTTATATATATGTATATGTATGTATAGGTTATAATTAAATATAGAGTCGCTAGCTACAAACTTTTGTTGTTAAGTAGGTTTAAATCACGGTATGTAATATTTCCTAATAAGTAGTAACACACATATTGAGATAAATATCGTCATCATTATAAAGTAATATATGATGATTTTTTTACTTTCTTTTCAAAGCATACATTTTATATGCTTTCTCTCTTTTCTTAGTCGATCAATAAGTTTTTGTATCTTTTATACTTTCTGTTCTCTTTTTTCTCAGTACATTTCAACAATTTATTTCCTCTCCTATGGGTTTTTCATACTGATGATTTGTGTTTTGACATATATGTATATATCGTTCACAACACGTTACAGTATCAATTTTGTCATCTTAAACAAAACAATTATTACAGCTTTTTCTCTTTCCTTTCAGATTTTTCCTGACGCATCAAAATGTTACTATCATTATGTCTTAATAATTCAACAAACATACATATGGGTAAGATTTCACAACAGTACTATGTAAGTAATTTTTGTAGCAGTGGAAATGATGCTTGTAGAAAAATTGGTATTCTCTATATGTTATGTACATGGATTATGATGATGACAGGAGCAGTAGCAGTGATTTGACGATACTGATTCCAAAATAAATCCAAATCCAATCGCAACCAACTGACTTTCTCCAACTTTTCTCTGATTTCAGTTTCCTTTTCCTCCTTCCTTTTTAAATGCCATATTAAGTTGGGATGGGAGAGACGTTTCAGGAACGGTTTTGCAGCAAGTCACATAATATGTATGAGTAGTTTTTGACATTCACACTAAAGGATACTGTACTGTGTCCGTGATATTCCTTCTTACCTAAAAATAAACAACATTAAATAAACATCATTTTAAAAGTTTGCTCATACACAATTAAAGCTAATGAGATTTGAAATTTAATTAGAGCACCCTGAAACACATATATCATTTTTGTCTTTAGATATTCAATATTCGATCAACGCAACAAGTTTTAATCTACACAAAAAAACTCTTGATATCTAGTTGCTTCAACTTCGCTTCAATGCATGCGAAAGCGCAAAAGAGTACAATTACAGACAAAGAATGAGGGAAAAGTAAGGCAAAATGTTGTCACAATTCATTTCCAACTACGTACTACACGAAATATACAGTGGAGTCAATGCGTTTTCATATTTCTCTCATTTTATCCTCCAGACACATAACTTTTCCTAAGATCCTATACAGAGATTGATTTCATCTCAATCCCAACAAGATTAAATTTCAATTATATTTGCTTCCCTCTGAACTCCATCTTATTCTCTACCAACACTATTGCCCACCTTTCTTCCCACGTAAGGCGCAGAAGATAATGAAAAGAGCTAGATTTTGTAGACGATATAGTTATTGGCAGTAAGCTCTCATAAACAAGATGATACTTATTTTTGGGGTAAAAATAGAAAGTTACGAGACAAATAAACCAAAAAGAAATAGTTGTCTATAAGTTGTTACTTTTATAATATCTATGATGCATATTGCTTATATTTTTTACTCTTCAACTTTCTTTCGTCCTTAATAGACAGATTTTATGCAGACTACAAAGAATTAAAAGAGAAAAAATGCGTTACAAAGGACATGGTTTTCAATGCAACGTTAATAATTAATAAGCTCTTTTAACTAGTCTATTAGACGGTATTTAATAATTGTTATGAAAGACCACCCACGTCTGACTAAAACTCAACATTATGTCAAACTTCTCACTTATTTTTCTACAACTGCTTGAAATGATAAAAGAAGAAAACTTGTAGTTCGAATGTCACTTTGCAATTCATTTGAAATGAAAATAAGAATCCATCCAGAAAATATAAAACCATAGCATTGGCCTGCCAATGAGTGGAAACCGTTGTAAAAGACCAATATACAAGCTTTAAGAAGTCACATGGACTATACAATTATCACCTCTTTAGGATATATAGCATCCGGGAAAACAAAGAAGCATAGCGTCGGCGCTCGCATTACTTCAAGCTATATAACAGCATTGCTAAACAATTCTTTGCAGACGATTGCCGATTTAAGTATACAAATTTTAATAAATCTAATCCTCAAAAATATGACTGCGTCGATGGATAATGATTTTGAAAATGTAAAATACACTTACCTTCTGAAGAAATGAATTGTTGAAAAATATTTTGTACGTTTTTTCGTACGTCTGTACCACGGTCGACCGTGCAGAGTTGTTGGAGTGGTTTTATTGAAGTTTTTTGATTCCATGATGATCATAACAACGAACTTTGACACTGAGGACGCGGAGAGAAGCGAACAACCAAGAGCAGAATAATATTTTGTTGTAGAAGTATTTTGACTGAACGCGAGAACCAAATCACGGCGGAGGGAACAGTTATCTTGTTTGTAAATTACCAAATTATTTCTCTCCTGTTGAAGAGTAAAGCTTGGACTGTGTCAGTTTTCATATTACGCATTCTCACCAGTGCATTACTCTCTTAACTTATGTTCCACTATTGCACAGTCACTTTTACAAAACCTTTCCCTTTATGCTTTCTCCTATCCAAACCACACTTATCCTGTCTAACTTATATAAAAGACTTTTTTTTAATTGTCCAGAAAGAAAAGGAAACTGTACTATTCTGTTTTCGGTTTTTACGTACGTTTAAACATACATTACACTGAAGTACATATTAATATATACGGAATGATTGATGGGAAAGTAACAATACTTTCCGAACAGTATGAGTTCGTTTGTTTCTAATGTGTCAATATAATAATAGTAGTAATAATAATATTGATTAATTATAATATAATATTGTTTTCCTTGCTCAACAACCACCTCGTAGAAAAAAATTGTTCATCAAGCTCCATAAAATGTGTAATGGAGATCTCACATCACCACACACGAATATTTAGTACGCGACAAAAACGAGTGAGTTGTGTGTAACGTTAAGCATAACATAAGAAAATCAAAACTGCACTTTGATTTGTATGTTTTTTAGAATGAAATCACTTGAAGACATAATGAGAGAAGAAAAAACGATAAGAATGAATTGATTGATCAACTTGACTAATATTTTTTCATGTTCAAAAAATAAAGTATCATAACCATTTTTACAGTAACCGAATATAATAAGTTTGTAGTCATTAAATGCAAAAAGATACAACAATGACAATTATAATAAAAGTATAATAGCAGGAGAGGATAAAATGTACTAATTAACTACCCTATTTGAATTATGAAGATGATGTAACAATTTTATACTTATGCACATATTATGCGTCAATCAATGCATACTGATTTTCTGTTTATCATACAAACTAATCCGAAGTCAAAAGAATATATGTATGTATATGTATATATTTATATTCATGTTTCTACCTGTATTTAAATGTTATTATGCTTAAAGAGTCTGTTTTCAGGTGGGAACAGCACATGTTACAGAATATCTTTATATATTACGAGGGCTCGGTCCACCTTGTTGCTTTGCTTCCTTTCTTAGTTCTTATCAATAATTATGATGTAGTAAGTCCCTAGCTTTGTTTTTACATATTACACGAAATATTTTACTGTGTACCATATAACTACAATATATATATTATTTATATAGATGCATTTAAATATACAACCAAACCACAGACGACGACACCGCAAAAAAGTAACTGATATATTGACTACGATTTTGGTGGTGAAAATTAATTTATACACACGATGATAACCATATAAACGACGACACACCTTGTTCGTTGTAGTAACTAAATTGTTTGATTTTATCATTATAATAACTTCTTTTTGTTGTGCTGTTGTTATTATGCTATTGTGAGTCTATATTGTTGTTACTTACTAATATTATTCACCATTCACTTCTCGCAGTCCAAAAAAGAAGAGTTGTTTTGTCACATAATAACGGTATATAGGTAATAACATTTATACAATTAAGAAGTTTTTCTTGTGTCTCAACGAGAAGAATGACTGTCCTCTTTAGGAAACATCCAGAGCAGGCGAAGTCAGTTATTATATAAAGTTTGCTTTTTTGTAGCCGTTGTTATGCTGGATGTTTGAAGTAGAATATTTTTGTTGGAGGATGAAGTAGACACGCTGGCTTTCGAAAAACAGTTACGTACAACTGATAATGTTTTGTTCTGTAGATTTAAGTTTTGCTCGTCCGAAACACACTCTATAATAAGTTACTGCATAAAGTAGTCCGGATGTTCAGGGTCTTTCTCGAACCTTTTGGCTTCTTCTTGCATGCTCTCTTTTATTTTCAGAATTGCAGCAGACTCATTCTGCTCCTACGATACAACAGAAATGTGCAGGTATACAGTTTGCTTTTCTCTCAAACATTTTTTTTTCTAGCTACATTTTTTCCACAGTTTTTGAGACAGCTTAGAGCATTACATTTTCAGGAGGTCCTCCAAATCCACCCAGATTGTACTCGGCTATCGATGAGCCTATACCAGTCATATAATATGTATCAAATATCTCAATACGTCAAAATACGCAAATGGATGTGATAACAAAAAATCACTAGCTTACGCCTGAAAGAGATCCACCAGGAACTGGTTTCATCATTCCGTACATATTTTCCCCGCCAGAGCTAGATGAATCTATTAAAATATAACGTTTAAAATACATATAGTATGGACATCAACATGCGATTAATATTAAAATTTTGGATTATTTACGATGCATTGTTGGGTGCAACCTACCCTGCGGACTGGGCATTATAGGTGTTCCTGGGCCTGGTGGTCCTGCTGAGCCCGGGGGACCGCCATAGTTACCAGGGGATGAGGAGTTGTAATTCATGGGCTACAACAACGAAGTCCACGTTGTAGAAATATTTATGAAAAATTAACAAAGGCATTGGAAAAAAACATGCATTCTCACCGCAGACGTATTAGGTGGCCACTGAGGTCTTCCAGGTCCTGCCATTGACATAGGTGGCATACCAGGTCCACCAGGTGGACCAGGTGGAGGACCTCTCATCCCTGGACCTGGGCCGTAGGATGGACCTAAGGGGCCCATTCCGGGCCGTGGTGGTGTCATTCTAGGACCCATTGGAGCCATACCTCCAGGTCCTGTAGTTAGTTTGAACAACCCAACAATCTCATTAGTTCAAAGTTTATCACAGTGACAAGATGCATGAACACAGATATTTTGCATTGCAGACGGAGACACGATGGGGCAAGATAAAAGTAACTTCCGAGATTCGAAGCAAATTATTATGTATTGTACCAACAGAAAATTCTCTAACTTTCACGAACGTGCAACAGACACAAAAAGCAAGCAAACAAACAGAACCTTGAAGTATAGTTCATACCTTGCCATGCCACAAAGTCCCCGCCTTCCCCTAAGAATCGTTCATCAAACAGCAGCATTCATAGTTCAGTGTTACATATTAGAAAGAAAAAAGGTATCAAATTCCTAAGAGCAATTATCTACAGATTTTTGTTTTGTTTTCTGTCTATGTGTATAGTATGATCTTGTGAAAAAATGTGTAATAGGTTATGATAATGTCTGTGAAAATGTAAGTTATAGTATATGATGTAGTTTGTAATAATTTTCAGTCATGGATGGTGGTTCCCTAACGAAGTAAAAGTTTTAGTGAAAATCCCGTTACCATTTATAGAAAAGCTACAAGTCAAGATGTAAATGAAGAATAGAAATGGTATAAAATAAAATATTTTAAAACACTTGCCTTGTCTGTTCGGATCCATTGGTCCCGGCATCATAGGTTGACCAGGCGGCTAGATAATTTTCAAGTGAGAATCATGAAAACATTGAAGTTGATTCAGAACTGGAATACATGCGTTGTTTTAATACTAAAGACAAAGACAGCCCAACAACATATATACTTACTCCATTGAAATCGCTACCCATTTGAGGTAATCTTACACCAGGTCTAGGTCCGCCTGGAGGATATCTGGGACCCATAAACGGCTGAAATAAATTAACACAAAAAATTACATCAGTTTTATAACTAAGTTTTAAGAATGCTACATGTTCTACACTAAAAACATATATATGACAATGGGATTTCATGCAGCTAGACAGAAAATACACGAAAGATCTTATCCTTTACTTGATTTGATAACATCTGAGGAGGAGGTGGTTGGGAATGTGGGGATGGCTGATTTGATGGATGATTCGGTGGCGATGGTCTCATGGTAGAGTTCTTAACACACAACATACACTTATAAATATTTGTTCACAAACAGAGTCCACATTTGACAGGGAGAAAATTAACATAAAATAACTTACAGGAAAGAATCCTGGACCCATTGGTCCACCAGGCATGCCATCACTAGGGGGCATCTGACCCATCGGGCTAGGTGCTGGGCCGGAGTTCTGTTTAACAAACCAATTCAAATTAACTACCTCCCGTCGTATCCCTTCAACCCTTACATTCCCCCATTTACAAATCTAATCAACTTACGTGTGCAATGCCATTTACGCCATACCCTGAATTTACAAAACCCTACAAGCCATCCACAAAATCAATTATTATTCACCACTCACAACTAATTCACACAAACTTTTCCATATATATGCTCTACTTACATAATCATGAAATGCCTTAGCTTCACTAGAATGTTCGCAAGTATCCCGACGCTCTGGCGCAGCACAGTACAGGTCCCAAAACACACTGGAGAAACATTCCAAACATTATTTTTCACTCGTACATCTTATCACTTCCCCAAACACCTTATCACACCCATACAATTTCCCCCCAACAATCAAACCATTATTATTATCTTCGCTTACCACCACCACGAATGTAGAAACCCAGGCGGCTCTCCTAGCGTGATATTTTTCTCCCATCGGATCTAAACAATAAAACACACAAACTTATCATTCCCTCCTCTCCAAGCCAACCAACATTATCCCCTCCAACCCTTACATCGCATTCATATAACACCTCATAGCCTCTTACCTCAGAAAGGAATGTTTGGGCGGCTTTTTGTGCTCCTACATGAAGCAAATATTCATACACGTACAAGGCTAGCCTAAAAAAATACACAAAAACTTCTATTAACATCTTCACCCTTCCCCTCATCCCCCCTCTCACTTCAAATACAAATCCCATATCAAATTTACTTCTCTCTGGCCTGTGCGTCCGAGGGGACAGTTGAACTTTTCCCCTTGGCATACATGGTCGATGGATTAATGTCGGCTAAACTCTTTGGGGCGACAATTGTTCCGGCTTGTATATGACACTTGTCTCACACAAAAAATATATATTCTTCCCTACATAAAAACCTACTTACGAGGGTTACGCGCCTCAACCAAGCTACCCGTCTTTGACACTTGCTCACTTGCAAACAATGATAAGCGTCTCTTCCACCCTGCACCCTTATTTAATTATTTTTTCATATATCTCTAACACTTCCACGATCTTCTTCATGTCCTTCCGTTTTTTAATCCTTGTTCGGCACCTTATACCCTTAAAATCACAAACTTACTCTTCGGCAACTCTATTTATTATTATTATTTTATGTAAAATGCCTCAGCATTTTTATTTCACATTTTATGCTTTACATATTTCAAAATGCACAATCGATTATGCTTATTTCGAACAAATCTTTATTTTATTTGTCGTGTGTACAAGTCCACTTCTTCTCCCATATAAAATTTTTGTATACACACTTTTCGTATTTAAAAAAACTGATGCTGGCTGGCTGGCTGATGCTTTTTTTTTCTTTACTCTTCTCTTTTTGCTGTTGCCTTCGACAAAAACGATGTTGATGATGATGATGGTTTTGGTACAAGTTAAAGTGTGGTGATGATGATGATGATTATAAATATTCGCTCCTGTGTATGTGTGTAGTAGTAAAAACCCTCTACAATACAGAGAATCTTTCTGTGTTGAGATGAGAGAGAGAATATTTTTATATATTCTATTTTACAAACGAGACTTTTATTCTACAGCGGTAACGTAGTAGCATTGGAAAAAGCTCATTTTTATATGACAACTATGCATGGGAGAGTACTATGGAAAGTACTGCGTTCATGTATGGGGCTAGTATGCACGGTGTAAATGGTTGGAATACCTAGGCAAGTATTATTGGTGTTGTATGTGTGTTCCCTTGAAGTCTGTCTGTACATATGGAGGAAGGATGAATATTGTGTGGTGTTCTCTCGCTCGCATTTTACGTTACTATTTTTTATGAAAATAAAATGTGCAGGAGGAGAGAATACATAGAACAGTACAGTACCGTATTGAAACGTCCAAAAAAGATTTTTTGGTGAGGGGTAAAGCATAGGAGAAGATGAGAGTACGACTTTTGTTGTGTGATGATGATGATGATCATAATATTATTACAGTGTGTGTATCATATACATATAATAATAAGGTGCCTTTTTGCTTGGTATCAACTACCAGAAAAATAAAATCAGTACAAAAAAGTATATGAGATGGTGTATATGAGAGAGTCTACAAAACAACAAAAATATGTACGACGATGGCTCTCCTCTTGTAGTATGTCTGAGAAAATGTTGTATGACTGTGACCGCTGCTCTGATATTCTATTTTAGAGAATAAAAAAATGTGTACCTATGTATTTATACATGTGTGTATTATATTTTTGAAGAGAGAAGTTCTATCTGAAAATCCGAATGTATGGGAAGGATGTTAAAACCAAGTATTTTTTTGTAGAGATAACAGTAGTGCATAAATACTTAGGTTGTTACGCTCTCTTGGCTGTTTTACATATTGTGTGGTGTATTGTGTATATCTGCATAGGTAAAGAAGTTGGAAATTTAGGGGGAATATGATGAAGCAGCGAAAATTAGTTTCAGAAGTGAATTACTAAGAGGAAGCTATGTAAAAGGCATATTTATCGTGTATGCAAAATTTTCATTGGCGAAGTTCTTAATGAAATATTATAAGGATGTACTAAAAAATGATAATGATGCACTTTCAGAGTAGTCTAAATCTTAATCATAATAATCATATGCGTAAATCTATTAAATTAATACAGACACACATGAAATTCCATAAGGCATTCCGAATCCTATGTTGCGCTTGTGCTGGTTTGCAATACTATAGCTTTGTATGTTGTGTTGTATTATGTCTGTAAGGATAATCAAGCTTTATGCTTGCAAAGCAGAAGCTATTGAAAGAAAAAATATTTTGTAGTATTTTGAGCATCATAATATCATCTACAATTTTGTATCTTTACATCGCATAGAACACACCAAAATGCAATGCTAGTCATTCTCATCATATCATACGTTACCAATTACCATGAAACATCGACGCAGAATATAACGTAGTATTTATTTAAAAAATAAGAAACATGATATAGTTTATTAAGAAATACGTAACGTAAAGCGTGCCCTAATATCCGTAGTAGTCTTTTTTGGATTTTACCTGATAAGTTTCTTCATGAATCGTCATTGCATTTTACAAATATAAAAACATGTATTAAGCAGCAACGTAAAAAACTGTTGTAAGATTGTTAAATGAAGATACACGATAGAATGTTTGTAGAGGGTTTTTAAAAAACTAGGGGAAGATGATAATTGTCAATTGTAAGCTTGTAGTATGCTTAGTATGTATGGAGTAGCCTTAACATGGGATGGGATTCCGGTAGGAAAACTATTTGTAAACGTATTGTATAGAGATTGTTGAACAACGTGCATTCTGTATCTAGTCTTATTGTTCTGCGTTGCCAGAGTGTAGTAATATGTAGTTTAAAAATTTCAGCGATGCTTGTAATGCTTCTCGAACAGTGTTCAGAAACACGTTGAACACTGTCAGGAATACAAAAAGGGAATTCAACGTGGTCAAAGTTTTTCTTCAGACTTTGTTGGCTTAAAAGCACATATAACATATCAACGAATTGTACTTGCGTATTAAATTGCACTTTGGCATTCTCTCCAGAGTTTCATGTATTTTTACAAGATTTGCAACTACGTATTTGTACTACGTGGGTGGATTCTATTATATTTGGTAAAAATGTACTTATTTTGTCAGCCATTTATTGCCACAACAAAAAGCAAATATTTTAAGGAATGTTTTTTAAAAACATATTTTTAATGTTTCCTCAAAATTTGCCTTGAGCTGAGTCTAAAAAAAGTGCCTAATGTTCTATAAAAAATCCGGTGATGTACCCACATGCAAGTGTTGTATATTCCTTACATGAATATAGAATATAGCACAACGTGAATGAGTAGGTACGCAATGTAGTCAAATGTAAGGATTTTTATTCATTCTAAATCCCAGTGTATGTATCTGTGTGTTTCAATTGAAATACCCTATGTGGGGTAGGTAACTGAGTCCAATGTTTTGAGTTTTGACTCAAGAAAGAATAGTTAGAAAGACAGGAAAGGCACAGAGAAGTCCATGATAAAAAACGGAGTGTATGCAGAAAGCATTGCATTGAGTGGAATATAAGCTCTCTCCTGTTGGTGCTATATGGCTTTGTCTTGTGTCTTGTTCATGCTTTCGATACAGACCAAAAGGTAAAATTTCATTACGTCTTTTTATGGAGTTGTATTGACGGGTGATGGGAAGCTATTCCGAATGTCGTTTTCCTTTTATGCTTTTTTCGGTTGCAATGCAAAAGTCTTAGGTACATGTGTACAGTTTCAAAAGTCATAATTTTTACCATAATATTAAAATGATCATCTTTACCCATCACATAGCACACAAAAGCCTGAGTAGGTGTTCTAAACTGAGTTAAGATTCATTCATGAAGTAATAAAATACTAGAAATTAACTTGAGACAGAATATTATGCACAGCACATGCTTTCCCTTAACCTTGATATAAAAAAAATTGTTTTATATGAAAAACAACTTTTTTTATTTTGTCCGTGAATTGACTCCTTTTACAAAGCAAACATCATTGGGTAATATGGTACAGTAAAAACACGAAAAAGCGTGCTAGTGCTTTTACATTTCATATTGACTTGCGAGGATGGAAGGGAAGGATGAGAGTGTGTAAAAGCAAGGGAAATTGTATGCATATCTGACTGACATCTGAACCATCATGCATAGAGCTTTCACCGAATCAACACAACACACTCTCTTTCATACATATGCACACACACACGAACAGGATTATCTAGTCTACTTTTTTACAACAGATTATTGACGTGCTGTTCTTTCCCTCCTCAAACAAGGACGTTTACTCTTTATGATATGAATATACCTATAACCAGTAAACGGTCACGGAGCGAGTGTATCGAATGCATGTGTAATGGCTACACACATTTCACTTCATCTCAAATACATACGGTGAAAGACGAGGAGGAAGCATAAAATTTATCGATTATGCATAAATAGAATAATATTAATAACAAGTGCGCTAGTCACAGTCAACAGCATTTGGTGTCCTTATTTTGGATTTATAGACATACGGCTTGATGTTACAGGATGGCATAAAGCTTCAACTTTCTCTGACAAAAACCGGATCATAAGCTGAAAGAACACATGTATTTAAAGCATATATTATTATCGCTATGAAAAGTAAAAGATGGTTGGCAAACTAATATTTGAGTTACACGCTTGTCTAGTTTTTATGCATGTTTTGATTTGGTAGTTTTCATGGACTTTATTCAATATTTTGTCTCATTGCTTCGTTCCTGGGAAACCGTCTCAAATACTTTTACTACCGACCACACACAAATTCCCATATATACCTTTCCAATTTCCACCTGTGAGTTGGTGAAAGCTGGACATTTTGCCATGGTTTTATTGACTTTTTCCTTTTGCTTTTGGAGTAGGGAAAACATGACTCGACTCTTGCAGTTCTTCAATCCTAGTGTAATGTGAATAGCAGCACCATGCAATATAACAATGGCCTCCTCACCATCACTAAAGAGAAACTCTGATGCTCTTTCATTTTACACGTTGCCTTGTTGGGAATGAATATAATGTAGGATGACAAAAGGTAATGCCTGGAAAAGAAGAATCATATAAGTGGCAATGTTTCCCTGTTTACAATGAGAAAGTAGACTATATATGTAGTTTCTGTCTCCCTATTCATTTCTCCATGCATGGTATGTATGGAGAAACCGGGAAGTTGTGATAATGGTGGTTTACAGTTTGGTTTATACAATTCAACTTCACAGAGAAAAGGCTTTCTCATTCATGTTGTCGGGTATATTCATTTTTTCCGTGGAACCCCAGATAATGTTCTTTTGTAGTTTAGGTCCTGTTGGTGATTCAATATTAGGGTTGTATTCTAGGTACACACTAAATATCTACATGGTAAACAGTAATATATACCGCATTTTACTCAAGTAACCTGGATCTGATCTGAATAGTATTTCTACTACATATAACATCATATACAATGCTGTGTGGTGGTGGAAGTGGCTTGTCGGTGGTTTTTTAGGTGGTTGTCTCGTGCTGGTTTCATGGTAGCAAAAACTTGAGTAAAAACTCCGTTGCTATTGAAGAAAGAACCTTGCTTTCCTCTCTGCACCATACAATAGTGTTCGGAAAACTTGGCCATGCTACATACATATACATACGTGTGTAGGTACATATGTACATGCTTGAATATAAGATAAAAAAATTCACTCTCAATTCTCAACGCACGCTTGGAGCTCTTCCATTTCATACGCTCTGTTGATCGCACTACTGCTTAACTTTCTATAAACCTGTGCTAGTCTCTATACTGCTTTCACCACCACCAGGGTTAAGGCATGATACAATGCTATGCATACAGGAGCAAGTTGCTTTGTGGAGGGAACTTGTTTTCAGCTAAAGCACTATCATCCCATGCTTCTGATTATCATCATCATTTTCAAGCTACTACTACACAGGAGAAAGTGTGCCACCCTATATTATCAGAAGCAATGAGACTAAACATAATTATAATGTAGTGCATTATACGGCATGCATATTATCACAGAAACATACATCATGTAATTCAATACAAGAAATAATTACCATCTCTAAAGAGCTTTAATATTACTTACGCACAAAAAATATCACGTTGAGCTTTATCCTTCTATTGAAATTAACGCCCCTGAAATGAAATGGTGGTGGATTCCTTTAGCTAGTAAATGCTGGGAACTGGTAAAAGTAAGGTGGTATATGAAGCGGCCTACTGAATGTGGCCATAAATTGTAAAAGATTTTTGGCAATATTTTACTGCACATGTTTGGTTTGATTTCAGTGTCTCTGTATGTTAAGTACCACGTAAGTGTGTTAACTGATAGAAGGACCTCTTCTCAATTCCATGAAATCTTACGTTGTCACTGTCCGCCTTGTCAATGTTTTGCATGTGTAGCATATGATTTTGCATGATTTCAGGCCGCCTCAAGCCACGCAACTTTGTTGACTTTGTTATACCTAAGTGCAAAGTAAAAAAATGTTTGAAACATAGCTAATTCAAAGAAGCCCTTGTTAACTTGTGTTTTTTCATGACGACAGTAGAAAGGAAATGTACACAAGAATTTTCATAGTTTTTTGGTCATTTAACACACATTTATACTCGACAGTGTTCGGCTGATCAGTCGAGTGCAAGAAAGTTCAACTGAAAAGATTATATACATATGTACATATCTTCGGTCACATTGTACATACTATATCATTTCAATGAAAGTTACATCCACGGAATATCTTACTTAGCAGAGAAAGTCAGCACGTAACACATGTATAATTTTTGCCCCACAGTTTTAAAATCGGACCCGTATCAAACCATGTATGATAAGAATTTACCTTGCTTATCTGTCCATTTTCCAGCTTTAGTAAAGTGTAAGCAGACAGACATACGGACAAGCCAACGACATCAGAACCACTGCATTATAGACTCACTTAACAATCATACGGTAAAAAGCGGAGCAGCTCTGTTCGTTAAAGTAAAAAAAGAGTGTTGTGCGTATCGTTAGAATTTTTTTACGCGCTGATGTGATATCTGGTATACCATACATTATATATGCTCTCTCTCATCTCACTTGCAACAAAAAAAAAGAGTAAATGCCGGAGCCGGAGATATTCGTTGTAGTCGCAGTGTTTACAAGTTGCCGTATAATGCAATGCAAGAGCAAAAGCATGCAGTGTGTGAGACACAGTCATTTTTGTAGCCTTTTTAGAGAAGCATGGCTAACAGAGTAAAAGATTTTTAAGGGAAAAAATAAGAGAGAGAGAGCTACAAGAAAAAACAGAGCTGGCAAGGAAGCGGTCGATTTTTTTAGACACATGTGCATTCTTACCCGTGTATTTTATATTCTTACTCTTGATGATAATACTATACTGCCACTTCAGCTACTGATTCTTCTTTTTTTACAAAAAAAGAATCAGGCTTTGGAATGCCCAAAGTTGTACAATATTTTTTTAAAATGAAAGACCTGAAATTTTCCAGAATGCCTTTCATGCTTTGGATTTCATGCATTCAAGATGTACATAGTGTATTAGGTAACGATTTTGACTTTGTTCAACCACGCTTTGGATTTTCTTACCAGTATATCTTTGCAGACATAATCTATGAAATTTTAAAGAAAAGCGTCAGGGTTAAAGACGCTGCGCGTCTTAATGCGTGTACCTATGCATATAAAAAAAGTACCAGCGCAGCGTCCTTATTTTTGCCTTTTAAACTTCCCAACTCTCTAACGTTATTTTGCGTTCCGGATTCACGCCGTCGCATCGTACAAAATCTGACAGAAAAGGAAGCTAACGTGTGTTGGGGCGAATAAAAAGTGACAACATCTAGCGTTCTGCTTGAAGTTTGAGATGAGAGAGAGCATATATAATGTATGGTATACCAGATATCACATCAGCGCGTAAAAAAATTCTAACGACACGCACAACACTCTTTTTTTTACTTTAACGAACAGAGCTGCTCCGCTTTTTACCGTATGATTGTTAAGTACGTCTATAATGCAGTGGTTCTGATGTCGTTGGCTTGTCCGTATGTCTGTCTGCGTACACTTTACTAAAGCTGGACAATGGACAGATAAGCAAGGTAAATTCTTATCATACATGGTTTGAGACGGGTCCGATTTTAAAACTGTGGGGCAAAAACTATACATGTGTAACGTCTACATTGACTTTCTCTGCTAAAGTATAATATTCCGTTGATGTAACTTTCATTGAAATGCTATAGTATGTACAATGTGACCGAACATATGTACATATATATATAATCTTTTCAGTTGAACTTTCTTGAATTCGACTGAACCGCCGAACATTGTCGAGTATAAATGTGTGTTAAATGACCAAAAAACTATGAAAATTCTCGTGTACATTTCCTTTCTACTATCGTCATGAAAAAACACAAGTTAACAAGGGCTTCTTTGAATTAGCTATGTTTCAAACATTTTTTTTACTTTGCACTTAGGTATGACAAAGTCAACAAAGTTGCGTGGCTTGAGGCGGCCTGAAATCATGCAAAATCATATGCTTCACATGCAAAACATTGACAAGGCGGACAGTGACAACGTAAGATTTCATGGAATTGAGAAGAGGTCCTTCTATCAGTTAACACACTTACGTGGTACTTAACATACAGAGA
>JAHZNG010001048.1:0-30249 GCA_027744375.1 Orchesellides sinensis
CCATATTTGCATTCACCTCAGTCAGTAAATCAATTAAGCAATGGGAGTTCTACAGAGGAGGTCTTATCAAGATGGATAATCTTCTTCGCTTCTATTTCATGCATCTTATACTTTGAATTGCTGTTTGCTGCTTCGATCCTATTATTCAAGCTGGCCTTTAGCAGTATGATTAACTATTAACTGATTCAAAATTTAGGGATCTATACAAATATAATTTACCGATTCAGCATGCGTAATTTTTCCTAAATTCCATAAGTAACTCACTCACAGATTTATGTCATGGGTGGTTTGAAATAATTAACTGTAATAAAGTCGTGCAAAATCAAAAACGGTCACCCAGCCCTGTAACCAGTGTATTTTCATTGTCGTAGCTATTGAGAATGAAAGCACCGGGATATTATATTATGTAGATTAGGTATGAAATGAAACTGAATTGTTGAATAAAGAAATGGTATGCCTTTCCGATTATACTAAAATACGGGTATATCGTATGGAACTATTTTTTCCCAATTTGCATTCATTTCGCCGATTTTGCAGTTGTTGTTGTTGTTTGTTTTAAAAAAAGCAACTCGGAAACAGTGCTCTAACGTAGGTTACATTAGGCGCCTTAAAGATCTAAATTAGGCTATACTGATATAATAGGTATGAAATCGAAGTTCGAATGAATGCTGAATTAATCTGTATACTAAAGCCAGTTGAAATAACTAATTAAAACGTAGCATACATTTTTAACCATTTAAATGTACGACATAAGTAGATAACAACTCGATTTGAATATGACCCTTACCTGACTATCAGAACCGTAAGCTGTTCTACAAAAAATCCTTCTTAATGCTACTGATTTAACAGGACGCAAAGGATTATAGTACAAGATACCTCTTCAGAGCATACATTTGTTTGAAAATTATTACTTTTCAGGACTGCGCGCATGCTCATTAATTAAACTAAGCTCTTGTAGGAATCACGCGCACATGTTATAAGCTTCAAGTAATATAAAAATAAAACAGGCTGACTTTGTTGAGGTGGACAAGGAATACCTGTATTGTATTTAGAGAGATACTGATGATTTAGTAAATACTAAACCAAAGTAAGGTAAACATGTGAAACCGTATTTAACAGTTAGTAGTGTAAGAATTATCAAGTTGTCTTGTTTTATTTGACATTAATTGAAATTGAAACTTACATTAAAGCGATGGTTTAATATTAGACGTTTATAAATTTTATCCTTATGGAGGATTGTTTAATTCTCCTCCTAGCTCTATACCTGGAAGAGCTCATTTGATAGTGATACTGATTGTACCCAGTACCCCTTATTAAAACAAACTACCACAATTATTGAAAACATTGTTATAATACAAGTCAAGACGGCAGCATGAGCAAACAAACTATAAACATAATAGAAACTATAAGTATTATGAAATGTACAGGAAGTGAGAGTTTTATGAATGAATAAATATAATCAATTTTTTACGAAAATATTTATCCACAACGGGTTGAATTTTTTAACGACTATCTACTATACAACTGACGGACTTATTAAATATGTATGTATAGCACAAAAGTAAAATAACGTACTTGCGTAGTGTTAAACCTATTGCACAATTATAACGGACTAACGGGCATGGAATCCACACGGTTACATCTAAAATCTATATAACTTAATAACGTGGCGGGTCAATACCACAGTTCCGTAAAATTCCTTATTTATGGTTAAAAACTGTCTTTCAACTGCATCCACGCGTAAAATAGGAAGATTACGACTAATATTTAATATTATTTTTTCTTTTCACAACAAAAAATTTTCATTATCAGAATGCTCAGTTCCATTAAAAGTATTGTTACCACTCATATCCACAGCTTCCGGCCGACCATCCATCCCGGGTTCAGTATCGTCATCGTCGACCTGCGATAAAAATCCGGTAATAATAGTTAGGCATATAAATTTATAAAATAAATAATATGAACTGTTGATTTTAAGTTCGTTTTGTACACATACCTTAACACCTAGACTGAGAAGTTGCATTTTGAATTTTAAAATTCGACTATCCTGTTCAGCTAACAATTCCAAAAGCTCTTCTTGGTCTTTTTTCATTTTTTCAACTTCCTCAACCAAAACTTTGTTTTCTTCTTCGAGTTTACTTATTAGTTCTTCTTGGATGGGATTCCTAATACCCATTTGAATCCCGGTTTCCAAATTTCTAAGTTTCGTCTCCTAAAATATTTAAACCCCGGGTTATTAAAATACCACATTATTCAATAAACGTTCCGCAAGTATAAATCAATCATACTAATTCTTGTAGTTGCTGATCCTTGTGACTGATGATTGTCTGGCACTCGGCGAGGCAGGATTGACTATTTTTTTCAGAATTCATTTCGGTAGTTGCGCGCTGAGCATGCGCTAAGACTAGTTGATTTTTCAGTTGCAATACTTCCCCCGTTAATTCCTCTATAGTTGCCTATCGGGAAAACAAAACAAAGTTTGCACGCATCTTCACATGTATTGGTGTATATTAAAATAGATTAATAATATATTTTTATCTTACATTGCAGAGAGAATTTGAAGTTTTTAATGAATTAACTTCTTGTTTTAAATTTTCTATGGCTTCATCTTGAGTGCGAATAACTTCCTTATACCGACTAATAACATCACTGGGGGACTGGTGGTTATTAACCATGTGACCGATTTTACTGAAGTCTTGAGAAGAACCATCAACATGCATCTGAGCAGCTGTAGGATCGGTCAATTGTTGCAAAATTGACGACTCATATTTTTTAAACATAATACAAAAATAATGATCAAATATCAAATCAGACGAGTGCTTTGCCCCAAGCTGTGGTCGCTTTAAGGAGTGCATATATAATTCTGATTTTGATATTTGCCCTAATGCATCAGATAATGTTTCCATCCCTATCCGATTATTGATTAGCTGAACCATGCTTTCCTGTAGTAAAAAACGCATATATAAACTTCTTACGATACAGATAAACGCATATAATTTTAATAATGGATGTAGCGGTTACTTTTGTAAAAGAAGACACTGTGTTGGGGTTGAAGTACAAGCAAATCCCCATTACAAAAGACGCAAGACCTCGAACTAAAGACTCTTTCTCGTCGGAATCGGCTGACGTTATCTGGCAAAATAAATCACACATTTTTTGATTAATAATTAAACTATCGATACTCAAAACTACATTCGAAGATACAACATATTTCATGAAAAGTACCTGTGTTATTAAATATGGAACAGAACTCGGATTCCCAAGAAACTGAGCAACAGCATTTGGACAACCCTCTAACCAAAGCGATAAAAACTGCAAAAACGCTATCTTCATTTGTGGTTTAATGGCCTAGAGTAATTAAAACGTTTGCTGGATAACTTACACTGTCAAGGTATGACCATAATTTTCATCTTACTATATGCATATACATACCTGCTGCAAGCTCATTAAAACGTAATTTAAAAGTGTTACTGGACCACTACTGGTTTTAGGGAGACTGAACTGAACTTTAAGCAAATTCTCTTTTTGCTTGATGTTATTCATAACAGTATGGCTCAATGCGACAGATGAAAACCAATTGTTACTGATATCCTTGCTGAAGAGTCCACCACATAAGAGTTGACCAGCAGTGATAGTATTTACTGTCAAACGAATATTGTTTTAGGATTAGAAGTTAAATATCGTTTTAAACTGGCAAATCCAATAAAACATAATTAACACATTCATTTCATCCATACCTACTTCTCCAGAAGATGGAAGTAATGATTTAATCACGTCTTCTTGGCTTTTTTCATTTTTGTAAAAATAGCATTGGATACAATATACAACAGAGCACCGAAGAGATAAGGGCTGCCTTTCGTTTACTAGTCCCATTAAAAGAATCACAATAACTGGCCTATAATTTCAATCATAAAAGCAACGATTTTAGCACAGAACTAAGACATAGTATTTAAAATATAGATTTCATACATAACATAAAAATTTTTGTTTGCTATTTCAGATCTTATCAGCTAAAGTTTCATCGCGAGCTCTAACTTAGAGTAGTTAGTGAGAGTTCAAGACTAAACTAAGTCGAACTCATCAACTTTACTGCAAAGGAACTCAGCTTAACAAGTCATTTTTCCATCATGAATAACACAAAACAGTTGTATGATTGCTTTGACTTTAACGAACCTTGGGGGCTCTGAAGGTGCCACGACAGAGCCAAAATACTCTTGATTTTCTAGACAGCCTCGAATAACTTCAGCTACTGTAGCAATTGCCTCGGCCAGAGTCTCCGAGGGAATACCGTTGGCCATCACAATTTTACAAAGACACTCCAAAATTCCACACATTTTAATAGCTTTTTGGCAAGATAAAGTAATATGACTTGGGTTCAATGGTGATGTCAAAGTACGAATAATCTGCAGCATATGATAAAAATTTGACACTTTCTGTGTTGGCCAACCTAAGTCTGCTTCACTATCGGGAAGTGTAAAAAATGGAACTAGTTTTTTAATGTAGCTTCCTGTAATATATAATATATTGTTTTAATATAAATTTAACCTGTCTGTAAAGTAATTATAAACAAGAAAATACAACAAAGTACCTTCTCGAAAGAACGTCTGATTACTTGAGTTACTCCTCAATAAATTAAGAAACAACTGCAAGCTATCTTCAACGACTGGTCCACCGTCAGAATAACCTTCTTCTTGAATAATCTGAAGTATTCTGTCGAACCCATTTTCGAAAGCTATGATCTTCTGAATATTTGCATTGTTTTTGGTTAGCGCGACAAGAAGCAAAATGGCCTACAACAACAACATTCGAAATCGCATATTACACAAACATATTACATAACTTCATAACTGACACTAAGACCCAGAAATAATCCATTCAACTCTCCATTTAATATCTTACATCGTTTCTAACGACTTCTCTTGAATCACTTAGAAGATCCATAATCTTAGAAATGCCCATAGGGCTCACCAACAGAATCTCCTGAACTTCTTTTGGCCTATTTATAAGAAGATTAGTGACAAGGCGAATGACAGGAAGCCGTATTCTAAAGTCATACTCCTCCATAAACGACAGCAACATTGTAAGATTATCCGATTTTTTTGCGATAATCTCAGTAAATTGTTCGCCCATAGAAGCCAATGAAGGATCCTCATCCTCAAGAAGTTCCGGTGAGGTTACATTCAACAGGCATTCCAGTGCATATGACACCAATTCAGAGTCAATTCTGTCAGCTTCTAAAGACGTTAATATTGCATCCATCCCTTGTGCTCCAACTTCCACTCTGTATTTCTTAGATAAGGCTTTCAGTGCTCGGCATGCATCCCTCCTGTCATTGAGCAACGTTGAGTTTAGCAACCTCTCCACTAACCGCTCCACCTAACGATAACAATGACAATAATAATAATACTTTGATTTACCACTTCATATTATTCAAACCAGTACACATTTAATTTTCTCAGGACATTTGTCTCACCGTTTCTGCCCCGGTTTGTTGGTCATGAACGCCACGTCCATTTGGAGTTGGTTGCTGGCCACCCCACACGCTTTTAAACAGTTCCATTGCTTCAACTACATCAAAACACACAATTTAATTCCAATTTAATTCAGCTGCTAATTAATTCCAATCACAATTTCTCTTAAATCAATCAATACTACCTTATATTCTAGCTTTCCAGTACTCGTTCAACTGTAAACCCTCAAACTCGGTCCTTATTATTGACAGCTGTTTCCTCTGCTTTTTGACGTTTCTTCACCACCCTGACACATCCACCATCTCACTTTCTTTCTACTTACTTTGTAAACCTACTCTTTCCTTCCCAATCCCAATCAAGCACGAAAGCCAAACTACTTTAAATGTTCCTATGCACCTTTACAGTTTACAGAGTCACTTCCACTCAGTAAGCAATTTTGTTTAACTCCACCTTCAATTTTGCTAATCACCACCAATCTGTCAACTTTACTCTTTGCTTATAGTCTAATTTAACTAAACTAAAGACAATCTATTTTTTCAAATAGTCAATAGTATTTTGATAACTTAAAAGACAAAGGATCCAATTTATTGTGTTAATTTGTATTTGTTTGTGGGAAACAATGAAAGACTAAAAATTTAGAAAACACTCCAACTAAAAAATCATCTTCTTCTTTCCACTTTCACCACAAATCTTGTAGTGTCAATTTAAACGTGGCCATATTCCCTCCACACATATTTTAGTAGAACATAGCAGCAGGACAGTGAGTGTATTTACTCATTTGGTATGTGTTATGGTATGTTTACACTAATGCTAGATGGAAATACACAAAGCTGTAGCGTTGCAGTTGGGTGGTAGATGGTAGATATGAAACTACTCGTAATACTCCTTCATGGATGGAGCAATAGTTGAGTTGATGGTCTACTACGAGATTTCAACTCATGTGGACTTGTCCTCTTCTGTTCTGAGGAAATGATGGATTGGAAGATTTGGACGTGAGAATAAAATATTAAATTACAAGAATAATTACTCAAATTGAAAAATCAACACAGGAGGTGAATTAGGTAGGTTAAAATATTTAAAATCTAGTTATGAGTAATATGTGGAAATTATTAGTGATTCTTCTAATGATATTGATTAATGTTTGTGTTGTTGTTGTTGTGGACAGGTGACAGGTGACTGACGACGGATTGGGTGAGTGGAACATAGGAGGAAGGAAAGTAATCAGATTTAACCACAACCACAAATGACATTTTGAAAAGAGTTAGTGATTATCAATAGTATTGGAAGGTAGTAGGCCTAGTAGTGGTTAAAAATGGCAGAACCGGAGAAGGTGACGACCTTCAAGATATTTGCTGGAAATCTTCCAGACGAGGCTACAGCTGAAGAAGTGAAGCTGTTGTTTGAAGAATATGGAACGGTAGTAGAATGTACCTGTTTAGGAAGGACTGCCTTTATTGTAAGCGTTAATTTGTGAAAACTAAGAGACTGCTTATTTTTTGAAGGTTTCATATATTTGTAATTGGTAATTGTTTTTTATTGAATTATTTGCAGCACATGGAAGATGATATTGAAGGGAAGCATGCGATTGATCAATTGCAAGGGAGAGAGCTAAGGGGAAATGTAATTAAAATTCAAGAGGCAAAGAATAATGAGGGTCCAAGCGTTCCCACAGTGCAGCTGGTTGTTAAAAACGTTAGTCCCTTTGTAGATGCGAGGGGATTACGGAACATGTTCAAGCGGTTTGGGTTGGTGATGGAGGTTGAGCTGCAGAATGGTGAAGGGCATGTTGTAAGGGAACTGACTCTATAGAAGGATATATATAGTATGATGATGTAAAGTGTAAAGGTGTTGTATTTCTACTGTTGTAGTTGTTGGAAGCTATCGGTGATATTAAATCTGCTATAAAAGAGATGAACGGCTATGTTATTGAAGACATGGCTCTTACTGTAGAACCTGCTCCTTCGCCTGCTGCTGCTGCTCCTACGACTTCTTACAGCCAATCATCGTCACCTGTGGTTAAAAGCAAAAAATTGTAAGATCAAATGTGTACTTAACTTGCTTGTTAGTTAAGTTAGTTAAATATACGTACTAAACTAATCGTTCATGGGAGAAAGCTAATCTAAGACAAATTCTTGTAGTAACTCTCCTGCAAAAGCAAACGGACAAGGTCGAGGATGGTCTAAGGCAAATAATAGGGCATCTGGTTATGGACGATATACACAGAACGAGTATGATTATGAATACGAATACGATGGTTCTGAATATTATAATGGGCCACCTGTTCCACCCCCTCATGTTCGGCCATCATTCCACGCTCCTCCTGAAAGGATATTGCGAGATCCTCAGAATGCTCCATTTCCTCAGAGACAGCCTGGTAGAGGTAGACCGGGTCCATTATTATTTAGAGGGGCACCTGGTGGTATGAGACCCAGAGGACCTCCTATA
The DNA here is from genome assembly GCA_027744375.1 of Orchesellides sinensis. Taxonomy (NCBI): domain Eukaryota; kingdom Metazoa; phylum Arthropoda; class Collembola; order Entomobryomorpha; family Orchesellidae; genus Orchesellides; species Orchesellides sinensis. The sequence goes on from JAHZNG010001048.1 coordinate 7,917, forward strand.
AATATGGGACCTCGAGGGCAACTCTTTAATATGGGCCCTAGAGGACCACCTGTGAATATGGGGCCTCGGGGACCGATGAATATGGGATATAGAGGTCCTCCGCCACCGGGAGGAAGAATGTTCCCATCTCCAGGTCCAGGAAGGGTCAGTCGGACACCAGGAATTAGACCACATATGCCACAACGCGGGCCACCGTCTCGTGTACCATTTTCCTCTGATTTATCTTTTAATGACGATCAGCAATTCTATGGACATGACGAAACAGAAGATTATCAGGAAGAAATTTTTTATGAAGATGAACCCCTTCCTACGCAGGCTTCTCGACAAAATTCAGCCAACTTTTATCCTAGCGGAGCAAACTCAGTACCAGTGGGTGGTCCAGGGAGAGGTTATGCTTCTTATCCATCGCATCCAGTCCCATTAATGCCGAATCTCTCAAAGCGTGGAGTTGCTAGAAAGAGATTTGGGCCACCTGGTGTGGGTCGCTCTAGACCCCCTAAATTCACAGCACTGACTCAGGAAGTAGCACCGGGTGAAAAATATCCTGTACCTCCTGAGTATAATCCCAATTTTCGTGCGCCATTAAAATGGCAGAGAGAAGAGGTGAAGCGAAAAGTGAAAAGAAAGAAGAAGCCACTAGTTCCAGCTGAATTACCAGATTACTCTCTCCCCGTTCCTGACCTCCCAAGGCAGATGCTACCTGAAGGAGCTGTATTAAAACCGTTTCCAGCTCCAAGTGGAAGTCAGGATACATTTTTAGGGTACGGAATGTCCCAGATGGATACTGCAATGAATCATTCAGCGGATGGCAGTGCTAGTGATATTGCACATGAACATAGTAATAGGTAAGAAACATTAATGTATTATTTTGTATGTTTTGCTATACGTGTCATGTCATCTTGAACTTTTTTAATTGTTGTATTTTGTAAACTTGGTTTAGGGGAAGCGAAATCGATTTTACTGCAGACTATCCATTGTAGTGGAAAGTGAAGACAATAGTTATGAATCTTGTTGTGTTAGAAAACTACATCTAAGCCCGGAGCCACCATGGAACTTTTAATTTTCTGAAGGAAGCACAAGGATATCCCTGTACAAAAGTTTGTTACGTGTGGCTGCAGTTTGTGCGATAACGATTATGAGACTGTATTATAAACTATTAACTCCGGATACGTCGAGTATATTTTTGTTCCTTTGAGTGTAAATTATGTACTTTGAATGTCTTGTTTTGATGTTTTGTTAAAAACTAACAATAATTTATAATCTACCTACAACCTATGCATAAATACATAGTAGTAATGTTGAATATGATTTCGTCGCATTTTGTATATAGTGCGAATAGATTTTAGTATTTAGACTTAGAAGAATAACAGTTTCTTATTAAATGTAAGAATAAATTTCTTATGTCAATTTAATTTCTGTTCTGAAAGCGAGAGTATAAATATGTCATAATTATTTTATGCAATATATACGTATAATTTGTATTCACATTAAATAACATATTACTTTCACCTGCAAATAATTTTGATTGGCGGAAGTCAATCTTTTTGTGCCAATTCTGTATGCGTCTACTAAATTAACAAACTAGGCATTCACCATAAATGAAACGGTCCTATGGCCCGACTTTTGTAGCACCATTATCATTATCGTCTTACAACGATCCTGATTTGATTAACATCTATGTATCTTGCAGTAAAGTAAATTGCCTATGTTGATCGCATTATCATCTTCCTCTTTCTCCAATCTCCTTAAATATCCCTTTCTCGCTAGCACTCCAATCCTTCTCAAAGTGAAAGCATCAAGGAAGGGCAGTGGCACAGTTGCTGGCGCGAAAGGATGCGGCTTCAATGTTTACAGAAAATATTGATTTAGCCAAGCAGTAGGGGAGGAGAAAGAGCCAGCATCAGAATAGTACAGTAGTACATGTTTGTCAAGCAAGCAGATGCAGATAAGAGAATTGCCGTTCTTGTTTCTAGTCTTTCAAAGTAAATACATTCGCCTGTCAAATTTCTTTTCTTTACTTTCCTCTCAGAAAGCAACATACTTGTATAAAGTGACTGTACAGATTTTTCCATCCTCCAAAAAGGGAAATTCTACCTGAACATTGATCATAAAAACATTGTCTATAAAAATGGAAACTTTATCGGAAAGCTCTCCATAGAACACTATATCCCATTTGTATGTGTATTCGCAACACACAAAACCTTTCCCCATTGATCATAATTCGCTAGATTTTCTGAAGAAATTGATAAGAAAAAAAGATAATCCATGCGTATATAAGGATTACATATGGATAAAGGTACCGTTTATACACGATGGCTGACCATTATTTAGAAATTTAATGCTAGACCCTTTCATTCATGTTATAATAGAAAGTGAGAGTTTGTAACCCTTCAGTTGTGAAGGCGTTGCAAGCGTTGACGAAATGGTCGTCAGACTGAAAGCGTATCTTGTGGTAATTGGAGTGCTTCAATGCATTTGCTTATGCATGATTTTGATGGGAATCACTGGAGGCTTTGAGGCACCAGTGGAGTACCATGCGGAAGATGCGAAGGATGGTAGGAAACAAGGAAACTTTTCGACAAGTCAGTCTGAAACGCCGAATGAGCAAGTGCCAGAAAAAGTTGTTCTTGTGGTTATCGATGCGCTTAGGTCGGATTTTGTTACGGTGGAAAACTTTCCGTTTTTGATGGGAACCCTGGGGAAAGGAAAGTATAGGAGTACGTCACTGTTGAAGTATGATGTTAAGGTGGATTCCCCAACGGTTACTTTGCCACGAGTTAAGGTATGTTATTTTGATAAAAGTAAAAGGGGAAGCGTTCGCGGTATTGATTTTATTTATTGAAGCTACATTGGTGTTTTATTGTTTTTGCTTGAAGACTTTGATGACGGGAAAATCTCCTGTTTACCTTGATGTGCTCAGAAATTTCCAAACTGCCGACACGCTTAAAGGGAACGCTGGAATTAATCAGCCAAACTTAATATCCACGCTGCGGAAGGAATTGCCTGAGATAAACGTTTGCTTCTTTGGGGATGAAACTTGGCTCAGATTATTTCCTGCTGAGGACGACAAGTATTCGCCGTACTTCAAGAAGTGGGAGGGAGTGACTTCATTTTATGTCCTAGACTTTTATGAAGTGGACAGCAATGTGACCAAGCATTTAGAAGATATTGATGAGTGTAACTTTCTAATTTTGCATTATTTGGGGCTGGACCATATTGGACATGTAAGTTTTAAAGCAAGACTTTAGAATGCTGTAGAAAATTTCGTATGTGTTCAACTAGTAATTAATTTTCATATTGATTAGGTTCATGGTCCGAAGCAGACTGATTTAATTAGAAAAAAGCTAATGGAAATGGATCGTGTTGTTCAGCATTTACACTCCCATTTATCCCATCTGAAAAGAAAAGACTCGAAAAACCTCATGATTATAACTGGGGACCATGGAATGGCAAATGCAGGGGGGCATGGAGGAAGTAGTTACGAAGAAGTCATAACGCCATTAGTTGGGGTTGTAATTGGAGGAGCTCTACATCATCGCCCAAAGCATGAAACAATGCAAATCAATCAGATTGATATTGCACCAACCCTGGCTTCCATCTGGGGTGTGACAATTCCTCAAGAATCTCGTGGTCGGTTGATTTTGGATTTAATTGAGGAATTTAAATCAACGGATCAATTGGCGAACATTTACCAAAAGAATTGCAAGCAGTTACTAAACGTTCTTGGAAACAGTAGGAAAGCAGCTACGTACCAATTGTGGTGGACAGAAATTTCAAAAATGGAGAAGCCATTAGCTATCAAAAAATACATTGAATTGGAACACGAATTGTCAACCACTCTACAAAATACGAAAAGCCAGAAAGAAAATTTGCTTTGGAGTTTTGTATTCACAATGATCATATTGATTTGTATGGAACTCTATTTATATTTATGCCTGCGGAAAGTGCTTGGAAAGCAGGCACGTTTTGCCCTTGGAATTGTTTTCCTTCCACCAATTTTGATTTATTTTAGTTCAAGTTTTATTGAAGAAGAGCATTATATTCGATACTATCTCTATCCAGCCGTTCTATTTGTTTCTGTGCTTTGGATGCAAAAATGCAGAGTTGAAAATTTCATGACAATGATAAAAATTTTGTTGTTCCATCGGTTTGCAATGATGTTAAATCAGACTGGTGACAAATGGAGTCATTTACCTGACATAAATGATTATGTTCAGGAGCATCAGTTGCAATTTTTAACTGCTGCCGTTGCTGTGATATTAATCTATGCACACTCTCAGAAGACTGCTAAATGCTCAAAAGCCTTCAGGGCCTCATTACTTTCGATTTACATTACTAAAGTTGTTACCAACTATATTGATGAATCCGTTCGGGGGCAATTGCATTGGTACAATAACTAATTTTTTAAAAATTATCGTGTGATAACGCGGCAGTTTGCGTGTGATGTAATGATGTAACTTAAAATTTTCTTATACTTTGTTTAAGGTTGTTCTTGGACTGCAAACTTCAGAAACTTGTGTTCTTCCTTGTATTCTTCCATTTCATTCATCATATGTACAAAGGAAAAGCTCACCAAGCTTTTCTTTACACAACTTTGTTGTTTCTTATGTGTCTCCAAAGAATTCAAAATCTAGTCGTTTTGAGTGCTGTCTTTGCGCAAGTAAACTTGTTGGAAAAAATATTCCGAGCGCCGGTTAACGACAATCATCAAGAGAAACAGCACAAGTCTTCCATTAACATTAATTCACTTCTTTCTCGCATTGTCTTTACTTGGTTTGCACACGCATCATTTTATTACCAGGTAATGGTGATGACTACATGAAATTACAATCTAAAAGATATATAATCAACAATTTCTTAACTTAATAAAATTGTTTCTTAAAAGGGCAACTCAAACGGATTAGCTACAGTTGACGTCAATGCTGGATACATAGGAATTGAAACCTACTCATCGAATATTCTCATTGGCTCCCTTATATTTTTAAATACTTATTCTAGTCAATTTTTAATTTACGTCTTCCTGGCAAAAAGTCAAAGGTGAGACCTTTACAGTTATTTTACTAGCCAGCTATAATTGCATGTCTTTCTAGTTGTAAATTAATGCAATTTGGTTACTTGCAGTTCTCAGCCAGTGATTATGAATGGTTCGTCGCATCCTCCAAGTCAGACAAATGACAATAGCAAAACCAAGTACAAGGATAGAACTAGAACAAAGAAGTCATCTGAATTCTTACCTTTGTTATTAGCGTTGTCGAACGGGGCAGAGAATATAGTTTACTCTTGCTCAGTGATGATTTTTCAGAATCATTTGTTTATTTGGTCAGTATTTGTACCCAAAATAATGTATTTGATTACACAGTCTATGGTGTATACTATAGCTTGTATTATTTACAGCTTTGCATTTTAAATACCTGTGTATATATTATGTTTGTACGAAGTAATGTCTGAAAATAAAACTACTAAAATACCATGTCAAGGAGTTCAGGGCATGAAATCCTATAAAGTAAAGTATTCCTGCTTCCATATCGGGACTCAGAATTGTATGTATTACTACTGTCAAATCGAAGTTGCAATTGTTTGCCTTCCTATGTCCAAGGAGAAAATCTGTAAGGTCTTTTTTTGTTACAAACCCACCAAAGAACTTTCCTACCACCGATAACTATTATCGTACCAGAATAAGGTATATTAGTTGTTAGTTGTAACGATTTAATTAGGCTGTCACCTATCATTCGTTGAGCTGTGTATATGTTGAAGAAATTCAGGTCTTGAATGCAACTGAAATTATACATGGAACTTTTGACCCTATGTTTTTAGACAAATGTATTATTTAGTCATTTAGTGGCCGATGCTTGCCATAAAAAATTTTGATCATCCACAACTCTCGTTCGGTTTTATATGCACTGCCCTCGTATATTAGCCGTTCGTCTGTTACAAAAAACAACGTGGTAAATAGGTAGTTGGTTTTCAGGTTGCTGCATGATTGTATGGTTTCTTTTTGCATCCTACATGACAAAAATGCTGTTGTGGCATAAAACCAGCAAACATTAAACATGCATACAAAAAATATGACATGATATATTAATGCTGATGGAGTTTCACACAACATGCATGTCTCAAACTTTACCTTAATTCAATCTATAACGCGTCTAGAAAGATTGCATAACAAAAAAAAATCAACAAAAAAATGTTGCTTCAAGGTGAGTCCAGAAGAGTATGTATACCTATGCAATTTCCACCCTTTCAAAAGCTGAAGCCTTTTCAGTTCCACTATGTATCCACGCATTTTGCACGCTAATATAATGAAAGCCGGATCGTAATGCAACATGCCGTGCTTATCATAATGGTATAAGCTTTAGAGAGCCAGTTATGTGAAATCTTACATAATACTCAAACACTCGTCTAGAATAGTTGACACTTTATGTACCTACGCATATATGTAGAATTGAGGTATCTTCTCTCTCTCGTTATCTCACCCTCTTCAACCCTTAGATTTATGTAATGCAACCTGTTTTTCACCCTCTGTCCATTCAGTCCAACCATATTTCCAGATTTATTATGACTTGCTATGCTTTATAAAACATGTGCATGTGTATGCATGGGAAGAGAATGAAATGAATACCTTAAAAATGCATGAGGCACGCTGTAGATTTAAGTTTAATTCTTCTATTCCTGTATTGTACTTTCCTACCCCATTCGATTTTGTAATATTTAACACATTTGATTATCTTTAATTTGTCTTTAGGGTCAACAAACATAACTTGTCTTTAATGTGTAAAGTTCATATATGTAGCATTATTGTACCATACGCATTTGCTGCAGGAATCCAGAAAAGTAAAACCTTAATCACTTTTTCCTTGATAAATTCATGATTCGTTTATTGTGATAAAGCAGTTTTAACAACTTTAGACTAGTTTTACGTTATGTGCTCACTGTCCTAGATAATTGTGGTTTGTGATAACAGTTCAGTTCATAGGTATCTATACCTGGTTTCATCATTTACGAAAGCTATAGGTACTAAAATTTGCGTCAAGGGGTAATGCATGACATCAGTTAAACAATTAACTCGGAGTTCCACATTTTCGGTATTAGACTAATCGTAAGAGTTCCTCTTTCAAGCATAAGGATGGAAACATTGCCCAAGAAGCTTTCCAAAATCTTCCCAAAATCTACATCCTTCACAAAGCGCCAATGGATGACTTTATTGGTGTTTGCCTTGGCATACCTATTTTCAGCATGTGTGTCTTCATTGCAGGCTCCGTTTTATCCAGCGGAGGTAAGTTTATGGAAGCATTTTAAATCGAAAATGCACTGGGTTACAGGTCAAAATGAACCAAACTTACTTCTTTCACTTCCTTCCTGTACTCAAAAATACACCTAAATTCATGATACTATCTATGATACTGATAATCCAACACCGTAATATCTTTTCTTTGTTTCATGGAACATGAATGAAGGCTGAACGAAAGGGTGCATCGGCTACGGAATATGGACTTGTGTTTGGCATTTTTCAATTGGTTTGCTTTATTCTTTCTCCAATATACGGAAAATATGTAAGATGATCATATCATAGCTCATGATGATGTATGGAGGATGCAAGAGTATATTACTATTAGATTAATGTTTGCCAATTCAATGTAAGAATCTTGATATTTTAGATGAACAATTTTGGGGCAAAGAAGATTTTCAATATGGGAATTTTGACTGCAGGGATAAGTTGCTTCGTATTTGGGTAAGTAGTCCGTACTTTTGATCGATGCAAATTACTTTAAAGTTTAATAATATATTAATATATAATGAACTCATTTACCATTTGTATTCTTGCTTTAGATTCTTGGATCAAGTTAATGGTCATTTCCTGTTCATCTCTCTGTCATTCCTTATACGAATATTTGAAGCCGTTGGAAGGTATGTATGTATGGATTACATGCGTCTGACTGGAAAGTTTATATCGTCTATGTTGAAAAAATTAACGTTACCTTTTGTTTGCTTATTTTGTTATTTTAGCACTGCTTTTGTAACGGCTGCATTTACAATTATCGCTGGAGAGTTTCCAGAATCAGTAGCAACAACGTTTGTAAGCCAATTTAAGTCATATTTAAATTTAAAATGTTCCATTTTAAGGCACAATCGATTGATTTTCCTTTCCTCAGGCTTCACTTGAAACTATGTACGGTTTAGGACTAATAATTGGTATGATTTAAAAATATAAAAGATAAAGCTTTTTCTGCAAATTTTGATAGAATGAGTAATCAAGTAATTACCGAATTCTGTTAATTTACAATAATTTACATCATGTAATGTATAAAATTATGATTATCATGTAGGACCATCGGTCGGAGGAGCTTTATATGAAGTAAGTCTTCTGGTCACAAACATATTCATACGATCAACGATGGAATAATTTTTCCAAAATGACTTTTTTCTGGCAAACTTAGTTTCACGCGCAAATGCTGGTTTTTGTCGATAGGTTGGAGGCTTTGTTGCTCCCTTTACTTTTATTGGAACATGTTTGGTTCTTGTTGCTTTTATCACTCCATGGCTCCTACCAAATGGCAAGTCAATGAATGGAGGGGATTGCAAAGATAAGGAAGGCTTTGGTATTTTAACGATTTTGAAACTACCAGCTGTCCAACTTGCAGCAATAAATATTTGGATGGCAACTAATTCACTTGGCTATCTAAGCGCAACGTTAGAGCCACATTTAAGACAGGTTCATAGACATTATTATACATATAGGAATATTATATATACATTTCCTTACGAATTTAAATTATTCTTTTGAAACGTTTATGTTTAAAATTGATTATAGTTTAACTTCAGCGTATTCGAGATTGGCATGATATTCATGCTTACGGGTGCAGCGTACGGAATATCCGCTCCAATTTGGGGAAAACTGATGGACAAAATATGCCACCCCAAATACGTAGTGGTATATGGATCCCTATTAATAATCGCGTCACATATTTTAATCGGGCCTGCAGCGTTTCTTCCATTCGATACGTATGTAATACATATATTTGTTTGCTGTAAAGCAAATTCATTATAACTCAAAACTGAAGTTTTTACACAAAACAGCCTCCGATATAAAATGTTATTTTGTTACTTGTATTTTCGCAGCTCGTTTCCAGTTACATGCATAGGACTAATTTTGCATGGAATAGGGATTGGAGCGTGTCAAGTCTCCGCATTTATACTAGCTTTAAGGGAATCCATGTGAGTAAAAGGCAGTAGTAATAAAAAACTAAAACTCAATTTCAAACAATGTTAATAAAACAAAATAAGACGAAGATTAATTTTTTCTTCCAGAGCCAACGGATTTCCAGACAATTTAAACCTTTATAGTGTCGTTTCTGGAATGTGGGCTTCATTCCTTGCACTTGGTCTCTTTATGGGCCCTAGTATTGGAGGCTTACTGCTGGATGAAGTAGGCTTTAGATTAGGATCTCTCTATCCATTTACAGCAGCAGTACTAGTGGTAACTAGAGTATAACACTTTTTTCAAAAGCCATTTGCTAATTCGTTCTATTTCTATAATTGCCCTTTTTATAATTCTAGTTCATTCTAGCAATGGTATTCGTGTTTGTGGATGATAGAAGGAAGAGACGATACAGATCTGATGACTCAGAATCGGAAAGGTTATTACCGGGGTTTCCTGGGACTATTCCCCCAATTCCTACGTCATCGTATGAAAAAACAGTAGAATACAAAGACGACTTCAAATTGCCATCAACTTCAGATTACGGGACGGTTCACTAAATCAGCTTAATTAATATGTCAGTCTTACTGCCGTAAAATCATACATATATACAGGGTACCACATTTAACATGTTAAGAATATACGCAAATTATATAGCATTTTGCATGCCATACTGAGTAAAATCATAGCCTACTAGATAAGATATATAATCATATATTACAGCCTCAGGATAAGATTAATGTAGTAGATGATGTAAAAGATGCATTTATTGTTCATAGTTCATGATGAACCTTTAACGATGCACGATTAAGCTAATCTGCTGTACATACAATATAGAATTTACTAATTTACTGTATGTTTATAAATGTTATACGAAATGTGTAAGTTTGATTTTTGATGTACGAATAAATTTTTTAAAGGCAATAATAAAATATTCTGGTAATAGTTATTTTGAAGCATATTACATACGAAAAATGACTTTATATTTGCTAGGTACACAATACAGTTATTAAACTTATATGTGTATATAACTGAAATATCTTTGGTGTATTGACTATTTCCAAACTTTCACAACCCCGTCAGAGGATCCACTAAGTATAAAACTTTGATTTGGAGTGGCAACGGTAGAGAGGTCCGTGATGACATTATGATGAGCGTACCCCATCATGATAGAGTATGCCATCGTATTCGGTGGCTTACTGGAGCTCCCTAAGCCGCCATCTACTTCTGCTTTTTTACCAAAACCCGTATTAACACCAGCCATACTGCTGCTACCACTGAGATCGTGAATTACTTCCACCCCATCCACAAGTCTAAATCTAAATTCACCATTTTTGGAAAACGTTGAGTTTGTAAGTTGTTGTTCTAGTTTCTCTGGACTGATGAGCGTATATGACTCCTCATGACGGTCAAGATTCCACCAGCGAACACAAAAGTCACTTCCAGCAGTTATTACTGCGCTATGATTTTTAGCAAACGCTATTCCATGAACAGAAGTTGTGGGTCTAAATGGGACGCCGGTCTCAGGTGGTTTGGATAAAGGTGGAAGAGGACTTGCCCATAACGAAACATGTCGGCTGCCTAAAAGTACAACGGGACGTTCAAGTCAAAGTCAAAATCGTTAGCTCAAAAATTCGTTTTCTTCTTCTACTGCATTGTCCTATATGATTATTACCAGTTTCTAAATTCCATAATGACAGTTCATTTACACTCCTACAGGATGTGAAAACACCCCAGGGATGGAATGGGGAAGGTTTCATACGTCTAACAGGGAAGTCAGTCTTTATTGTATTCACAGGAATTCCGAACCTCAAGTCCCAACACTTTAGTATCCCTTTGGATGTTCCCGTACACATCCAATTCTGATCTTCATCTGAACAGAAAGAGGTGAGCAGTCCTGAAGTAAAAAAAATAAGTTAGTAAAAACTGACTTATTCTTCAATAAATAACTTTTAAGGTTTTAATTTGATAGATACTAGATCAAAACTTTTGCTTACCGCATTTAAGGTCACAGTTGTACTTGAAAACTTCTTTGGTCGCTATTCTCGTATCATATCCTAATAAGGCTCCTAATTCTGTTCCAATAATAATTAGATAAGGGGAGTATGACTCAAGTCCTATTGGAATTCCTAGTTGTTCATTAGCAGTTCCGATCGGCAATGAAAAAACGCATCTCGCTACCATATTTTCCACACTGTAAAATTTATATTTCATTACATGTTAAATAGTACTTGGTCGACGACAAATTTTAGTAGAACAATAATTTGAGATCAGGGTCATACCTGAATCCATACAATGTCTGATCATCCGCTACTCCAATTATATTAGCACCAGCGGCGTATGTAATATTGTTAACAGTTTTTTCACCTGGTAAGCGAATATTACATCTTGAACGGTTAGCAACGTTTCTACCCTCAATCTTTTCAGCATCCCAAATACGAACATCATCTCGTGAAGCAGTTGCAAATAAACCCTTGAAAGTTGTCAACGGAGTTATTTTAATTACGGAGCTTGAATGTTCAGCAAGATGAGCAACAAGAATTCCCCTTGGTTTCTCTGAGAATGTGGCGTTGTACTGTGGCGGAACTTGTTGATTCCTGAAAGGAGTCGTACCAATGCCCCTTGGAACTGTTGAGCCAGGTAAATCATTTGTTGAAAACGTTGATATCGAAGATCTATAGTCAAGTTCTTTGATGGGGGGCGTAGTCATGATCAATAAATGACTCTGTAATTGCTGCTGGGTAAAACCACTAGTGTTGCTTTTGCCATTACTAACTGGAAATACAGACACTTCCGCTGATGAAGTTCTAAGACAACGTTGTGTATTGACTTTCATTATATGTTTTTGGAGAAAAGATGTGTAAACGGAGTCCAGAGGAATTGGAAGTCCTTCCGCCTTTAGCCGAATAATGAACTAAAAGTTAAAAAAAAGTGAATATTTACACATTATATTATGTCATACGTATTAACTGTAGTTAAAAATACTTCAGCAATTATAGCGGGTTATATCTTACATTTGCTACTTCCACAGAGTCGGGTTCTCCCACCTTGCCATCTGTATTGCGAAGATATTCTATTGCAGATGCAAGTAAACTTCCTTTAGCCCTAGCACAACTTTCATACACTTGACGGTCTAAAGGCGATATCACTTTGCTTAAAACAGATACTTCATTAACACCATATAGAGAACCAGAGGCGAGTCTTAAGTACGGTTTTAGTTTGGGTATAATATGACAATGAACGTCTACATCTGATAAATTGTTCTTGATACTAGTTATCACACCAACACTAGCATGTCTAAGCCACAAATTAGGATGTATTACAAACGGCAGCACTTCTTCTAGCAAATCAAGCAAAAACCGATGTCGAAAAAAGTTTATTTCAGCTAGGGATTTTATAGTTAGAAGGCCTTCTCTCGAGCTTTCGTGGGTCCGAAGTATGTGCACAACGACTCCAACGAGCCTGGAGTTGAAACCAAAACGCGTTTGACTACTGGGTCGTTGTCTGTTAACAGATTTGACAGAAAACCAGCAATGGAATCCCTTTGGGAATGAAGTTCAGAAACAAACTGTGGGTGCTGCTGGTCTAATCTTTCGGGATCACGTAAAAAAGAAGCTTCAAGATACCTGGCACAGTAATAAAAACATACCATGATAATGATAATTTTAAAGCTTCAAGAATGTATTAATAATTCTGCTGCCGTCATAATACATACATACCTCATGGAAATTTTCGCTACTCTGGCTATATTTCTGGCTAAAGATATTCTGACGGCAACGTCTCGGTCCAACTTTTCCAACGCAGGAAATATGTAACCAGAAAATATATTGTAATCCGAAGGAGGAACTTCTTTAACATAGTCTAGACAATCCACCAAGGCTGTTAAAGCTTCTGCTCTGACTCTTGGAGATTTTGGATCTTCCAACAAGTAAGTTATGTATGGAACAACTCTTTCTAAGATTGATTCATCGCTGAGTTTATCCAGTAACATTCGGAATGAGTCCAATGCATACAGTTTAGCTGTCACAGACTGCAATCCTCGAACTTCAGCGCTCACCAGAGAGGTAAATATCAGACCAAGAGTGGCGTCAACAGGTAGGTTCCTAAACATAACGACAGAAAAATCCGTTCAAACGCACACATCAAATTGTTTACAATGCTTAAACTACTAGCGTACTATCCATCACTCACCGTATGTCTTGCCAAAGGCGTACCATTCTAGAATCTGGTTTCATTAATGGTTGAAAGGCAAGGATATCAAAATAAGACTGCAAAGTTGAATACAGAACCTCGGGAAATAATCGACCTCTGAAACGGATTAGATATTCTTCCGCTGAAGCTCTGAGCGTAGGATCTCGTTGAATCATATGCGCTACTAGTTCTCGGGCATTTGGATCCTCTATTTGTTGCAACACAACGGATGGGTCATATTCGCCTGAACAGAATGAAAGTAGCTGCGAGAGATCAAAAGGAACTCTGCCTTCCGTAAACAACTCAATCAAACAACACCTGCAAATAAAAATGTTTTCCATTATCAGTAAAATTGCATTATGAATGAAACTTTTTTAAATAAAATAATCAAAACTATACCCAGCAGAAAAAATATCCATAGAAGGCAATAGGAAATGCTTTAGCTCATCCTCCTGCGTAAGAAGATTATCAGCACCAAGTCTACTTTTATCATCATGGAATCTTTCTGGAGCTACATAACAACATCTCCTCCCAGCCGTATCAAAGAAGAATCCGAATATCGCTGACGGATTATTCCGTGGAAGGTATACTGGTTTATAAGGGGCAAAGTCGCAGAGAAGCAATCTTAACCCTGAAAAAAGTCCGTTAAAATAAATATCATAACTGCAATTCAAATACTGCAACTGTGTATTATATAAATTGTTTTATCTAGTCCACACCTGGAGTGATAAGTATATTTTCAAGTTTTAAGTCCCCGTGGCATAAGCCATGCTTATGAATTTGCGTTAGCCCGCAAAGTAACTGAAATGCAATCCACAGTTTTTCAGGCCATTGAATGAAAGGTCTGGTTGACATCCGATCATACAAGGAGAACTTCACATAAGGACGAATAGCGATAACGGATTTCTCAGTCGACTGAAAACATATCATATTGGATTAACATTTAAATCAAAAACCCTCGGAGGGTTACCCTCCCCCCAAACCACCGTTTCCTGAATACAAAGCATGGATGGCTTACAATAGTCTTCGTAAAGGGAAGACAGTTAGGTGAAGGCGTTGTGCTAAGGCTATGTTTCAAATTCATCAACCGTTCACAGTAAGCTTGGATTGGAACAGTGTGCTCATGAATGACAAACACTTTCACCACCCACAAAATAGGACCTTGCTTGGCCCGACATACTTTGAGGAATCTTGTGGATCCAAGACTGAAACAAAAAGACAATGGTTATAGCTCAATTCAACGTTCAAATTTTTAAGATATTTTAGTTATGTGTATTACTTGGCATCAAAGGTCAACTCTGCGATATCAGTTAAGTAGTACTCCACAGGACGAATGAGCGAGGGTGCGTAGGCCACAAGTGTGTTCCCCATCTTAGCTTATATCCGTATTACAAACCATAAAACTAAATCACTGATGACTGTATTAAATCACCTCTGCTGTAATTACCTCCTCCCTTCTTATGAGACAACTTAAACAAACTCTCATCCCCACTTTTATTTGCATATATCAACGATTAAAAAATTCAACTGTTATAATTGTGACAGGAAGTTTACCAACAAAACTCTGAATACATCCATTTTTAGTCACTGTTCAGTACAACTTGACACATGACATACCAGGTGCGACGTAGCGTGCGACTTAGAGAAAATACATCAAAACGGTCATTGTCAACTGTGTCAATGCCAAACATAACTTCAATATAAACGAGCAAGTCTTCTACTTTCTTTCGTCCAGAATAATTTACGCCACAAACATACTTAGGCATGTAAAGTCTATATATCACATAAATCACAAAAGAATACAACAGTCAACAGTTTAACAAATATTTCATTCTACGTAAGATATATCCGTATGTTCTGCACAAAAACAATGCCATCATCAATCACAAAATTGTACACAAGAGGATCATTTCACCCTTTACAACGTTCTACAAGTCATCCTTTCATTACATATTCAGTATTTTACGTATTCATCGGAATGTTCAAATTACATCAGTTAAACACGACATGACGAACCGCTGGTGATTCACAATTTACAAAAGAGTATAGCGAAGTATGCAGAAAAAGGGTAAGAATGAATGTTGTGTTGTATATGTATTTTATGTATCAGAATTTTAGAATGCATTTGGGATCTTGTATTTTTATGTATCTTTCATAAGGAATCAAATGTTGCGCATACACATCAGCTGATGCTGTACATATAAAAAAATGATCCCAATTTTACATGTAAAAGGATATCCAACCCAACCAAACCATTTATACTAGATAATGTGTATATATCATCATACTATAAGACCATACAATAATAACCCTTTCAGTTAGTATAGAAGAGTAACATCTTAAAAATCTATTTCCGAATTTCCATTCCCATATATGAAATACATATTATAAAGAAGAAGCAGAGACGAGAAGATTTTACACTAAAATATGTCTACGTAAGTATGTCTGAAAGGTAATACTATGCCGTATGTATCTACATCTGTAAGTCTGTAGTAGTTTTACTTTTTGAGGAAATCGAAGGGAATGGCGTATTATATGTACGTACCAGTACGTACTTTGAGCGTGTTTGGTGTATTTATGTGTGTGCATGTAAGGAAGAGATACATGTTAATATTGGGATGTAACTGAAAAGCACAATTGTATACGTAAAGTAGTACTGACTCAAGCGAAATGCAACATGCAACATCTTTTTTTTAGTGAGAGAGAATTACCAAAAACGGAAACTATTTTATCCAACTACAAACCATTGGAGTGGTACCGATAACCTTGATGATTAAAGAATCATTTATAGAAAATTGTGTTGTTGCATATGCATACATACAGTTTAGTAAAGGGTTTTCTAAGGGATGATGGATGGAAGTTAGTTAAAAAGATTTAACACTGAGATCGATATTATTTAGAGTGAACAGCATCAAAGTAGCCTACGAACAAGTTCCTAATAGTGTTTGTAAAAGTGGTCTGTTGGAAACTTGGTAAAATAAACGCGATTGCAAAGTTAAAGGCACCAGTAAGTTGTCAATAGTTGGAATATTTTGAAAGACAGGATGAAAAGGGATTTAAATCTTGCATTTGACAGAAAAGAAAGTATCAACCGCAAAGGCAAAGGTGCGATGTGCTCTGCAAATTAAATTAAAAGAGAATTTTTGAATAATAAGCAGTGCGGAAGAGTGGACAGTGAATAAGGGAGTGAATCAGTGTGATTTGTGGATAAATCCCTTTAAGAGTTTTTAACCGTGAGGTCTTGACTTTGAAAGTATTGATTTACCTCATGTTATCAACACACAAGAGCAAATACTCATAGGAGTTTTACTATTTTCTAGACATGTGGAAATTTTCCAGCTGGAAATGATACGACTTGTTTGAAAAGTAAGTATTTCTTCAAGTTTAAATACATAATTATTGAGACGCTATTCATATGTCAATGTCAGTCGAATTGTTAAATGACCTCTTGTGACTTGATGGCTTTGACAATTTCCAGAATTATATTTGTTTAGTACGCTGTACGCTTACACATAAGGCTATATCGATTTATTTGGTTTTGTATGTTATTCTAAGTGATTGTTGATTATATTATGACTCTTTAGCGTGTTAGTCATCATTTGAGTTGAGTTTGGTAAAACAACAAACATGAAGCTGGACCTGGACCTATTTTGTTTTATGCATTTTTATCGTTAAAGTATGCGTAAACTCAAGCTCCAGCTACTTATCATTCCATTCTGCTTATTTCCTGTTGACTGTATAGTTGATAGTGTATTAGATAGACAATAGACAGATTATATTATTATTGTACTCTTTTTTATACTTATGTATAAGTAGAATCCACACTTTACTTTCTCATTATATGTCTAAATTTGAAGATAAAATATTTTAATCAGCTATAATATCATTCTCTCCTTCCCTCATGCCTCGTAGGTTTAACCGTTTACCAACAAGTAAATGATTGAAATGCTGGAGTTATGTACAAGCAACACAAAGCAAATGTCTCCAGACTTTCTATCAAATCTATAAATGCTAGGAATACAACAACGAGGATTAAAAAAGGAATTAAGAATAAGAGATAATTATTCTTAGTAAATGCAAGAGACAAAAAGCGGTAAAGTTGTAAATTTATCAAAAACTGTTTGCCGTTAATATGGACGGTGATTATAATCCAGAGGTTGGCATTGGCTAATTTTAGAGCGGAAGGTAGGGAAAAGGGAAGGGATGAAAACGTCATAAAGAAATTCCGTTCGGTTGTATTAGAAAAGTTGGTTCCAGAAAATAATTGAAGTTTTAAAGCACCTGCAATCTGTCAACTAGCAGCGCCATTGGTAATGTCACAGCATGATTTTAGGATTGCGCAGTTCGAAGAATTAACAAAAGTTAGTAGGTTAAGTTCACCCTATACGCTGTTTGTTCTGTAGAAAATCGCACGTTTATTTAAGCTTGGAGGAAGAGAGCAGTCTAAATGATGTTTTAGGTTTTTAATTGATTTGATAAAATAGTCTCTCTTCGACTCTTCACAGTTAGAAGAAAAGTTAGTAGGTTAAGTTCACCCTATACGCTGTTTGTTCTGTAGAAAATCGCACGTTTATTTAAGCTTGGAGGAAGAGAGCAGTCTAAATGATGTTTTAGGTTTTTAATTGATTTAATAAAATAGTCTCTCTTCGACTCTTCGATGATAATTATATACATATGTATGAATGTCGGCTTTATGCATGAGATCATCCATCTATCAATGCCAAATAGGTGATGTTACGCATCATATATTTATTTGCAGTAGTCACAAGTAGTTAAATATTGCTTAATTTAAGAACTTTAAATGTAAACCTTGTCGTAGTAAATTGTAATACATAACCCCATTTACAGACAACTTAACACTTAGCTGTGTATTTTGTTAATAATTAATGAGTCATTTGAATTACATATGTTAAACAGTAAGGAAAAGCAAAATGCGTCGAAAAATATTCCGTGTATAGTTTTTCATATACCTAATATGAATATATTACTTTTTGTATCAAATGGATAGATTGAAGCTAGGATTAGGAATAAAGTAAACCTTAACCCTCAACCCTTTCATAATTTCTGATTGAACTGCGCATGGGGCTTTACATATATTTAGAATATTATTAGTCATGCAGCCATTACATACAACGCAAATTTATCTGTAAAGTTTGTTCGATTGTTTATCGATTACATACTAATCCCCTTGCTGTAAAGCAATATGCAATGCTCACATGAATGAAAGGAAAGGTTAATAAAGAAAATGCCAAATAATACCTAAGCTATTTTGGGCTTTAAAGAAGTAGTAACTTATGGTTGGGGTTGATGGCAGGCCTAGAAGATGCGAAAGGAAGAAGGTTATAATAAGATTTAGATGGTCATCGGCAAAGGCAAGTTAGCTATGTGTGCCATAATTATAGGTTACATATTGTTTCTTGGAATGAACAATGATGATGAATGATTGGTTAGTTCGTACTATCTATTCTGTGAACACAAGTTTCTATGAACAAACTAATAGAACAATGCGTTTGTCCGTGTGTATCTAGTAAAATTAGAATTGCCTTTGTTGTTTTAATACAATACTGTAAACCTTAGTACTACCTGCGCAGTCAGTATACGTTCTGGTATTGTTTAGCAAGTAATAATGCTAATACAATGCAAAGATGAACGTTTGGTAATAAAAGGCTGCAATTTGAGGACATTAAGATTTAAGATCATCCTACGTTAATATAAATGTTATTGGTTTGTTTCAACTTTTGATGTTTACTGTGAAAACGAAGCGAAACTGAATGCAGTATGCAATGCAGTAAAGAATAGAAGTAAAATCCTAAAATCTTATATACTCATTCATCGCTCTCTAACTGAATGAGTGAAGTAGAAAGTTTGTGCTCTTCACGAAAATGTTAATTTACAATTACAAAGGGTGTAATAATAAGAGAAATAACGATGGGAAGTAACAGCAAAGTTGCCGTATAACAGTTTCGTACTTATTGAATTTTTTGCGCTTGTTTGCCATACACGAACATCACCGTTCTTAAGGGATTTTTATGGCGTTCTAGTTACAGGTGTTCTTTTACATTTACGTGAACGATGCGTGCAAGCAATGAACGCTGAATGGGTTGTGGCGTTAGGGCCGCCATACGCATATGCAACAACAAAGTGAACTTGGTTGTTTTGTAGGATATAATTCGATTTTTGAATGATAAACTCTCACTATAATCCTGTAATCAGTTATTTTATCATGTACGTTTTCAATTGTTATATTCCTGCATAAAACTTGTGAAAAGTTTGTGCTCACAATTTTCTTCCTTCCCTCGACTCTTCTGCAGAATTTTATTGTTGTGGGAGTTGCGCCGTAGTTGTGTAGTCTTCTTATCCCTTGAATTCTACCTTATCTATTGAAGCATCAAAAGGAACTGTCAAGCAGAGAGAAGCGTGTTCATTTCATCATGACGCTAAGGAAGGATGCATGAATTGTGCAAAAAAGTGATAATTTTCCTTACTTTACATATCAGACTAGACAGGCACAAAAACTATATCGTTATATTAGTGTTTAAGCACCTTAGATGTGGTACATACTTACGGTGTTCATGCGGTGATCTGGTCTAGTGATGACAATTCTTGTACAACTTGTTGATTGTTACTTGGTTATTAGCGTGTAACCTCACGCACCACTACGGATGGAGCTGACACGAGGAAGGAAGCTGTGCTTCTTTTTGGTATCTCTATAATTCATTCATATAATCCAGTTATTGTTTTATCATTGTAATGTAGATGTACATTTACGCGATAGAAAACACAGGATCCCTTGTGTCATTCTTTATGATTATCTTTTTAACGTGACTTCATGTAATTTTACATATGTAGCCCTTCGGGAACACCTTCATCAAACATCATTTTCATAGATGATTATGATGGCTTTAGGTCTATATAAGTTTTTAAGATTATTATGTTGGTTGCTTCTTTGGGGATGCATACGACGAAAAAGTTATAATGTTTTGAAACTGTCAGTCAGTCGCATTTTTTTAATGGCTCGCGAAGGAGTTAGGAATACATGTTAAATCTCAACGTATCATTCTGGTGTTAGTAGATTAATGTGGGTACTTAATTTTGTTAATCATGTGTGAAGTTAATTGGTAATAGTACGTGTATGAACAAATTTTTTAGTCTCGCTTGTGCAGCAAAATCTGACTCAGAAGATAGCATATCTAATTTTAATTGCTATTTTGCAACAGGCGTTTTGACATCGAATCGAATAAATGCATTCTCGTGTTCTGACTTTGGTGTGGATTGAAAGTTACAATATGGCAATGACAGCTACATATTCCACCAGTTGGCAGTTTCATTAGTGAAATGAATGTTTAGTTGTGAAATATTAAATGTTCGCATCTACATTAAGTTACGTGTCAGTTATACATAAAGAGTAAGATACGCTTTTAATGTTCACGCGCCTATACGCAAAATCTCAAACCCACATACGAAACCATATACTTCGACAGTTTTTGTGCTATGTCTTATGAATCTTGGGATTAAATATATGTGTATAATGTTTTAATGTTTTGTATACTTACATTTACATGTTGAAATAATTGAGAGAAAAGTATGTTATTTTCGCAGTAGTGTCTGCGTCTAAGGGTCTTCAATATGTTAAATCTTGCATTGTGTCAAATAAGCAATGTTTACACTATATGCAAAGAGCCATTACTCATGATAGCAACAAAGCAGATGTAATCTGATAAGGTCTTAAGTTAGATGGGTAAATCAAATCATAGATTTAGCACGTGCTTAATCATTAAATGTATGTATATGCTGGTAATCCAACTAGAATAGTAAAATACGCATGATAAAGGTTTTTCACTTAAAAATGAATTTACTGTTTCAAATTGCAGTCAGACGGGGAGTATACTTGCTTGTCAATTGATAATATGGGGTCCATGAGTGAAAGTCTCTTTGCATGGGTGGCTACCCTCCCACCCTATGCCAATCGGAAAGCAGATCCACGACCTGAAGATTTCACAGATGGAAGAATGCTGGCCACCCTCCTTAAAGATGTTATAGACCCAGATTATTTCAGAGATCTAAAAAGCGATTCTTCGCCTTTAATTCAAGTGATGAAAAAGATGAGACAGTACTTGGAAGAGCAGGTAATTGGATGAAGCTATGAATGAACAGCTAGTTAATTATATTGGGTGTTTACAGGAAGAGTAGAATTTTAAATTAAAACAGGCCGCTTGCTAGGATGTCTTTTGGAATTGATTAATCTAAATGAGTTTTGTAGGAAGTACCACATTGCAATTATTTTTAACAGGGTAATTAAACGCTATGTAAATTTACTGAAGCCAGAATAATTTCTTTCAGATTTAGTTATAATAAGGGCAGTTGCACATTAAATTCGTTTGCGGTGACTGACCATTGCTGAGCATATGTATATACGCATGTTTGGTCACTGTAGTGGAAAGAGAGAAGTGTTCGTTAATTTACGTTATGCTGCCAAACAAACTAGCAACAAGTAGAAAAGGAACTAGTAAAAATTATTGCTTTTATAAATGGAATTCATGTACAGTTTGATAATAAGTAAAATGGTTTTGGTGTTTGTACTCAGCTATATTCTCTTCGCACATATCCATGCATTCATTCATATATGCTGTGGAGAGGTTATGAGTTTGACCTTGCAGCAGGTCTTGCTAATGATAATTTGAGTACTATTACTACCTTATAGCAGCTAAAAGAACGAACCACCTTTTTTGATTCTGTGCCATAATATAATGCTGTCGTGCATGAATGCAAATTCAGCACACACTTGTGAGCAACACTTTTGTAAGAATTGTTTTAGTCTATTCTCTGTCTTTCGCAGGATCACACAAGAAGCTGTGTTTTTTATGAAATGCGTTTTTTTTTAGATTTAGGCTATGGTATGGTACATGCCACTGTTGAATTAAGGATTTAAAGTGAATAGTTTCTTGT
>JAHZNG010001049.1:0-15100 GCA_027744375.1 Orchesellides sinensis
GGGGATGGTGTTTTTTTTAAACTTGTTTAAACTTTTTGAAACCCGATCAAATACAAAACATTTGCAGCTCCTTCATTTAAAAAATGTTCAAATTAGTATCTGCCTGTCTATACTACATTTGTCTAAAATGAAGGAGGGAGGAGAATGTTATGGTATATAGGACGTAATGTATTCTTATATTTTGTTTTGTCGGTTTTATGTGATGCGCTATTATTATTATTTAGAGAATTATTGTTACTTTTTGAGCAGTGATGCATATGGAAGAGAAGGATGAACCGTGAAGCAAAAAGCTTATACAACACAGTTTAAACCTGAAATCTGAAATAGAGAAAAAAGATTCCACCGGCATCTGCGGCAGCTGTGCTGAAATCCAATAGAAAGGTCCCAAATGATCATTTTTATGCATGTATAGATTAGACATATCTGAACAAAATGGTTTTGTATGAAATACACATCCACATAGCTTTAGATTCCAATGGATCTTATAATAGATAACCAAAAAACGAAGCGGGTATTTACAATGATTATTGCTTACAAAGCAGAATGTGTATTTCATATGTATATAGTATGTGCAGAGTAGGTACCGCTTGATTTTGGTTTGATCATCATAGTCACGATTAAGAAGACCACGGTGGGATGCGCGGGGGTCAAAACCAAAGTTGAAGCCAAACACATACACAATTCAATGCCATAAAGCTTCCGAACTTAACTAAAGGACAAAGAAAATGGCACGCGTACCCACACCACTGTTTTCCCCGATCTGAAACCTGTAACGGCTTTTCCTAAAAGAATTTTTCATGATGTATAAATTTTCATGGATAAAAGCTTCCATTGTGATAGATCCTACAGCAGCTTTCATATCATGTACAGAAATGCCATTTTATGTAGTTGTTTGAAGATGCGCTCACAATATAAAAATTTAATCTCTTCCAACTGACCTACGTGCATAATATAAGCTTGCCATGTGCACTTGGCATAATCATCATCAACATCATTTCCATTGGTGCATATGTAAAGCCGCATTATTATTAAAGATAAATTGCATTGTCCTCTTGGCAGACCTTTTGTACACATTTTTTTTCATAAGAGCTATATTACATTCCTATATTAAATAGTGTACGATAATGTATACTATACACCATTACGTTGTTATATATTTTAGGATGTTTTCACTGTTGATGTCAAGTTGAGATTTTATTTTGCAGGGGACAACAATAGGGAAAAAATACAGTTTGTCATGGGCATACATTGAAAAAAGTGACAGATTAACCTGAGATTTTGGTGATATGATGATGCTGCTGTTTGGTGTGCTAAATCTCAAAATCTTTGTCAGCCGGAGCGGAGTTGTGTGTGGAGGAAGGTCTATGCTTTTTGTACAATAGAATGCAGTGGGACATATTTGACGCGTTGGCTTTTTTCGGGGTTGAGGGAACTATAAGGTTGATGATCATGACGATGATAGGACAAGTTGCAGGTCTTTCTATTGTCTGTATTCAAGGTAGACAAGCCGGCACGCTTGCACGTTTTGAAAAAAAATTTGGCATCTGAATCTAAATGTATTATTTATATGCTCTCCTACATCCGTTCAGTATAAGAATTCATAAATTTTTGGATGATGGACAATAATATAAGACCAAAGTAATATTACAATTGATGGTTGATGGATAAGACACACTTTCCGAATGCATAGGGTTTAATTTTAAGAGAAAAATAAATGGAATTTGATTTTTATTTAGGGATCACTATTTTGGGCAGCTTGTGACTTGTATTGGTGGTAGTGATGCTGCACTACTGGTGCTTTATAGTAATGCCTATGTACTTGTCCCAAAATTAAATGTGCGTATGGTTGTATCAAGTGTGACAAAGAAAAAATATATTTTTGAAAGCCGCGTTACATATCTCCTACATCCGTTCAGTATAAGAATTCATAAATTTTTGGATGATGGACAATAATATAAGACCAAAGTAATATTACAATTGATGGTTGATGGATAAGACACACTTTCCGAATGGTCTTATTTTAAGAGAAAAAATAAATGGAATTTGATTTTTATTTAGGGACCACTGTTTTGGGCAGCTTGTGACTTGTGTTGGTGGTAGTGATGCTGCACTACTGGTGCTTTATAGTAATGCCTATGTACTTGTTCCAAAATTAAATGTGCGTATGGTTGTATCAAGTGTGACAAAGAAAAAATATATTTTTGAAAGCCGCGTTACATCATATTATATTCCAATGGAATTTTTGCTGCTGCCGTTGGCCAATGTGTCATATCATAATGGTTGTCGGGGATTGCAATCATTCTATTGTATAAAGTTGCATCAAAAGAGAGAAACAGGCTTTTTCCATTGTATTGTTCAAACGTACCAAAGTACAATGATGGCATTTGTTTGAAGGGAAACCATCCAGTTGTTCATAAAAAGCCAAATATTCTCTTATGGGCATTAGTATTAAAATGCAGTGTAAACGATAAATTTCCAGATTCCAGATTTTTTCTTAGTTTTATAATCATCGTGCCGAACGAGTGTACTGCTGTGGTAGAGAGTAAACAAGATTATTAGAAATAAACAACAAGTTAGACCAAACTAAAATTTGGGGCGACCTGAGCTTACTTCGTTTATCTCTTCATCTATGTATCTTACCCAACTGCAGCATGTGTATTTATATGTATGCACATGGCTCCTGTAATTTGTTAAGCTTTCTCCCTGGAAAGAAAGCCTGGTTTTACAACCATCAAGCAATAAGCAAGACTGGTTCTTTGAATGTGCAATTGGAAATGTTTAGATTACAGATAATATGATTGGAGAATACTACACAAGAAGTCCGGTTTCCTATATGCATGCATGAACATAGCACAGGGTCATGTTTATCTTAGGCAATCTCTAGTGTAGGATTATTACTCTGCTCAATCATACACATCTAACAACAACAACCTTTAGTTTTTCCACATAAAAGTTGCACCGGGCAATATCGGCTCGCGCCTGGTCGCGAGCTACCTTAGATATACATATATACACACCTTTTCCCATTTATTTTTTTCTGATTTTCAGATTGAGAGGAGATGAAGAAACAAACAGCTTCTAACGAAAGAAAGAGGGGAGATTCCAGAGCATGTCGAATAAAGTAAAGTGAAGGGCGATGAATAGGATATATTGAGATTTTTTGATGGTGCAGCTTGCAGCTGCTTCTGTTAGAGAGATGAGGATGATGAAGAGACACCCAATCCACCATATCTGAACAACCACCAAAATTCTATTTAGAACTACTTTACATGTGTACCTATATCTTACTTGGGATATAGTAACCTACCATCAATTTCTTTTCCTGTGCACATGAACTACTAAAGTCCTCATAAAATTTTTATGTGTGAATTTTGTATATAAGGTACATATTATAAAATCTAGCCAAGTGCCTCTAGTGACTGAGTGACAGACACCATATCCATCCGATCCTTCACTACAGAGATTCATTCAATTGTACAGGGACCATCCCTGATGTTTCACCATTTTCATTGATGTGCAGTAGCTTTTACAAAAGATCTGATTCTTTCCTTGATTCAACTTCCCAGTTGAAACCAGTTGGCTCCTCGTTTTGTCTACTTGTTCCTCTCTTTTGAATAGATTTAATATTTGCTCTGTTGCAATTCAATATGGCCCAACTGGAGGAAAGGTAAAATAAGAGGGAACTTGGTGTTCATCTGTCCCAAACCAAAAAGCAAGTTGCAGAGAGACGTAATACAAGTATTTTAGTAGCTCAATGATTTTAAAGGTCTCTTCAAATCAAAGTGCACTTTCCAAAGAAGTTATTCACCGATCAGGACCGGTGTGTCCTATGGATGTCCCTTATTGCTTTTAACTTTTAGATATGACTGCCTTTATGGCCTGGTGCAATTTTACCGTGTGTGGGTTTGCTCTCCTGTGCCACGAGCCATGCGATGTCAATGACAAATCAAGCAAAGTACATGCATAAAGCTGACAACTAAGTAGGTGGGATGTACATTATTTAGGAATGAAATGAAATTAAATCGTTTTTCGAGTATACAGAACAGTTTCCAATAATTGCTGTGTTTGGCGGGGTATATTTCCATTCTTCCTGTTTGCTCTTACAAAAGCCAACCTGAGCTGGTGTATGTATGAATGTATGAATGAAAGAGTTCAAAGGGTTATTGGGAAATTGTCAGCTGTTGTTTTTCTCTGAAGGCTGATCATAACGTAACCGCAACCCTTTGACAAAATTTTTGAGCTTAGCTATATCTATCACTATATTATTTTTCCTTGTTGCAATTGTTGTCTTATGATTATGTAAAATGGAACTGTTATGAAATGGGCACAGGCAAAAATCCTTGATATTGTATTTTTCAGGTGCCCTTTTATTTACAATTCATGATTTACTCAGTCGAAAAAATATATTGACCGTTGGCGATGAAAATGACGGGTGAGATGGATATCGGATGTGACTGGTGGCTGATTTGTAATTTGTCGTTTGTCAAGTCAAAGGGTGCAACTGAAGGAAGGGTAGGTATGGAGGCGGGTGGATTTTTCGTAGTATACTTAACATCCATCAGAATATACCCCAGCTTATATATGTATATAACGTTTCGCTTCTAAACTTCACGTTTGTTTTGTGTTTATGAAATGAAATATTCGTGCAAGATATATTTTTGTATCTATTTATGTCTCATTAAGAGAGGGGCTCCTTAATTTGTACAAAATCAGTCATGTCGTGTCAACTTACTTCATTTCAAGCCAACAACAAATGCCAAAGAAATCCGAAGCCAAAATAGCTATTTCTCTTAAAGTATATTATTTACTGTAACGAAAAACCAAGGTCAAGAAATTTGTTGGTGAAGGAATGACGAAGTATGTTTTTTAAGAATGAATCTTAAAAAACTCGTTTGCAGCTGAAGCCGCATGAACATACCTATAGACAGCACCTAAACCCAATAACATGTATTTTTCACCCATATTTTTACATCAGTCTCTTTAAAAAAGTAAAAGGGAAATATCTTCTATTTGGCTGAATGGGTATAGAATGGCTTTAGTTTTAAGAGCTGAGATTATACATAGCCATTAGCAAACATAAGGCTCGGGGATGTGTGCTTTAAGGACGCACTAGCGAAGTACTTCATAAAATATATTGACGCAAGTGCATGTTAAAAGTCTCTCTTTCCTGCAAACACATCTTTCATCTCCGATCCCCGTAATAAGCTTACAAATGTATTATATATACGATTTATGTAGCCTACAGTCAACACAGTAAAGAAGAAATGTGTGTAGCTAAAAAGGAAGCTATAAGATTTAGGTCGATCTTTGCTTCTCTTTTTTCTTCTTATTCACAATAATGAAAGCCCAGGATTCTGCATTCATCAATCCATTACATTGTAAACGGATGGATGGATGAAGCATATGCAACCTGGTGATAGGTTGTTTTTTCATCTTCAGAAATTTTTCAAGGGATGCAATCACTGTTGGTCTCTCTGGAACACTTGAATACAGCCGTACTTGAGCTGTGTGCTATGCTATGCACCTATACAGCATTTTTTCAGAAAACGTATTAGTAATGAAATAGCTTTAAAAGATTTAGGAGCCCATTCACTCGCTCACGGGATGTATCGGGTTTTTTCGTACTGGTTCTAAATTTTTGTGCCACGAGGAGAGTAATGTGTAAGGGTCCCCTGCCCTGTTTAAGTAAGGAATTGTTGTTGATGATGGTGATTGCTTGACAGTAGTGCTGCAATGCAATATTGAACGCCAGTTGTATGGAATGGTTTTGGGATTCCGAAAAAAACTGCACCTGTTCTTTAGATGAAAACTGTTTAAGTAAGGGATTGTTGTTGATGATGGTGATTGCTTGACAGTAGTGCTGCAATGCAATATTGAACGCCAGTTGTATGGAATGGTTTTGGGATTCCGAAAAAAACTGCACCTGTTCTTTAGATGAAAAGAGAGAGAGGTCCCCTTCGAACATTTTTTGGGGGTAAAAGGGACAACTGGTGCCATGCCCATGAATGACTTGTTTTTCGATATGAATGTATGTAAGGTATGTATTTATGCATCAGTATTTTAATAGCTGAGTGGTCGAATAAAAATATCAGGCAGTGCCGGCTGCACCAACAAAATTTTTATAATACTTTAGGAAAAAATGACACCCGCTCAAGATATGATTATATCTTCCGTGAAAAGCGTGCATATATCTCATGATGATGGGTGTATTCTACTTGTGCACATGGCACGTTTGTAAATTTTTAATGACAATGCGTACCAAAAATTCCTGCTATTCTTCATTGTATCATGAAACGTTTGATTTTGGGGGGAAATTAATAATGCTTTATTTATGCAACACTATCACAAACACATGCTAACTTTCTTTTTACGAAAGAGGTACATATTTGCAGAAGATGATGAAATTTCAGTTTGTAATTTCAAAGTGGATATTTTTTATTTTAAGCAGTTTTGAAAAAATTGTAATGGTAATTTGTAACAATTTGAAATTATAATAGTTACAATCTTAGTTTTCAGGGAGAATATCAAAGGCTTCCAGAAAAATTGTTTGACTATTGGTTGAGAAATAGTTTTGAGATCTATTGGAAATAGTTGAGAAAAATATTGCTAGAGCTATATGCAATAAGTTCTGGAAGTTATGTTATGTTTCTATTATTACAGGAGGAATAAAATTAGTATGGAAAAGTTGAGAATCAGATGAAAGATTGTGTGTCACCTGGATTGAACATGTGGACCCGTTGGGTAATGTAATGCATTTCGAAATCTGTATATATAAGCCTGTGTGCAATGCAATATATCTGCAATATTTGTAAAAAGGTGACGCACGTTGCATCAGTATCATGTAAAACTTACATCAATCATAAGCAGTCGCAAAATATTGTCATTTGTACATGGACAATTCTTGCCAATAGTGGGGGTAGTAAATAGCTTTTTCCTCCTGCCTGAATTTAAAAATCCGAGATTGAAAGCTCAAGATTAGATAAATTGTCTGTACGCTAAAAAAAACAGCATTTTAAAAATTTACTAATGAATCTTATACCAGGTTTGTTGCAATTTTTACAACATTGCCTCGTTTTATAAATATTTAAGAACAAGTTGTACTCGAAAAATGTTAATTTAAAACATTGCCTCGTTTTATAAATATTTAAGAACTACCGACATTTTGGAATTTTTCGTAGCAATATTCTGTAGAAATTGATGGTGTGGGTATGGTGCAATTCAATCTGCAAAATCTTGACATGCCATGTTCCTTCCAAGACTGAAGGTCACACGTTAAATGAAACGAGTTGGAATAATTTGGAATAGTTAGGAATAAATGAATATAAGTACTACCTTTGCAAGAGGGACATGGACATACTATTCAAGGCCTTAAATCACGCTTGCTCAACATCTATTCCAAAATTTTCTGTAGTTTCAACACTGTCCTAATTTCTTCTAAGAACTAGTGAAAAACAAAAACAAAATAACCTTAACCAATGTTTTAAATTAACATTTTTCGAGTACAACTTGCGAAAAAGTGACATGTACATAATGTATGTATGTGCAATTTGAAGTACAAGGTATCTGGGTAAAGTGATAAATGCTCATCTAAAGGCGAATTATATAAGGGCAAATTGTCATCTGAAAATCTATTAAAATGCAAGAAAATTATTCCAAATTCCAAATATCGTTTCATCATGGAAATATAAATTAATGCAATTCCACTTCATACATACATTTATTTTTGGGGAATTGCATGCATATTTTGAGCTGTGGAATTTTAAAAACCAGCAAAATGATAGTAATCGCAGTGAGTCTGTACTGCGCATGTAGATATAGCTTCAGTTTCTTACAAACCAATACGTGATGGGCACGCGATTGCAGAATTTTGATTTGTTTCCGTCCATAGTACATTTTTACATAATCAATTTTTATCAAGTTTCCTAAATACCATCAAAATTGTAGAAATGCGTCAGATGGCCATGCAAATAATACAATGCAATGTATCAAAGTCTACTTCAGCGGGAGTAATACAGAAAACGGAAGACAGTCCTTTGTATCCTATTTTATATGGAATCAGTAGCACGCGCTCGCTATCCATCATAGTTACGAACTAGTTTTTTAAATGATATATCTATCACACCATGTGCCTAATGGACAAGATAAGTACGTCCCTTTAAAAGTGAAAATGCATATGCACATGAGCAACTTACAGAGATCCCTTTTGCATAGCTACTGGACTCGGGTACCTTACAATAGCCTACGAAATGCACTATGTATTACAGTGGTTGATATTTGTATAGAAGCCACGATTCCAAAGGCAGATGTATTTTTCAATTCAGAAACAAGCTTTATTTTTTTCATTATAATTTTACCGTTCAATCCATAGCGCAATAATATATTGTATTATGGACCATGCCATCTTGCACTTCTCTTATTCCTCTGTAGTGGCAAGATGTGTATATAGCAAATAAGAAAAGTGCTCTTGTAAGAAGAAGGGCATCCAGATCAAGAAAATAAACTAGGGATGAATCGGACTCCACATAAAAATCGCTATAATAAAGTAAAAGCATTCATATAACATGCTTGAAAGCTGTTATGCAGTTGGTAAATGTGCTCAAGGTACCACAGCACACATCATTATCATTACGTATCTACATCATCACCAAAGGAGTAAAACTGTACAAGAGATCTGTTCATACATAAAGCATACTAAGCATTTGGTACGGATAAGACAGGCATATGGACAGTTGCTCCTGATTCTTTTTTTTCCTTTCAATAAAAATACATGTTGGGGTTGGGACTCTTCTTCTGGTCTCGGTTACTCATTTTCTTTTACTCCTTTTCGTTTATATGTGTTATACCAACTTGCTCATCTGCTCCTTCCATACACCATCATACCTGCAAACGTCAAGCCTGAGCCAGATAAGAGTTGGGTGCACAAGGGTTTCCAGCTCAGTTCGTGCTCAGCCTGCACGCGAAAAGGACCTTCTCCTTTGCTATACTCAAGCCATAACTTGATACTCATTTTTTTGTGAGCAATATTGCCTTACAATACAAAAAGCCTTACTAAAAGTTTCTCCTTGTAACACACAAGAAGAAAACCTTATTCTCTTGGTATAAAACAGAAAACGTGGCCTTCGCTACCCTCAGTTGTGCCCTTGCTTTCGTCGGGTTCGTACAGAGTTCCAAAGTTGCTCTTGTCTCTTTCACAAGAAATAGTGTAAAGTACACAAAATATAAAAGGCATACTTTGTCCTTACGTGAGAATTTCACAAACCAGCCTTGACAAGTTTTTGGAGTTGTTACACTCTCTGATATTTTGATTTTTTGTTAAAGTAAAGTTGTGAAGAAGTGTTGTGAGCAAAATGCCACATATTAAGACTTCGTTAAAACGCTCGGCTAACTACAGCCACTGTCCGCTTAAAAAGCGACCAATCAAATATGATCCTGTTGAGGATTCAGATTCGGATGTTTCCTACAAAGGTAAAAATCATCAAAAATATTTCAACGTTTTCTAGCTATAATTTCATAAAGTCTTTTCAAATATAGCTTTTTACGTATTTTTCTAAATATCTCCTTCTTTTTCATTAAAATAGGAATCCCATCACCTCAGTCCATCGTTGACTGCTCAGAGCCAGAAAATCTCTCAACCAAACCTGAGGATTTGAGACTGACTGCAAAAGAGAGCTCATCTTCTGCCTCTTCATCAGCATCTCTCTCTCCACCACCAATTGCTTTGGTTGCTGGTCGTGGCGGTGACACCTCTGCCATTTCTCAATACACCAACAGCAGTCAAAATCATTACTCTGGAAGCTACTGTGGAATGCCAAGTCCTCCACACCATCTCCATCATGCTTCCCAATTCTCTCCAAACTACCTTGCCGTACCTCAACCAATGAAACCAGTGTCAGGTGGAGGACCACTGGAACCAATTAGTCTCAATCCGCCTGCCGCGTGGCCTAAAATGCATGCTTCTCCTGCCTCTCATAACAACATCCACCATAATTACTCAGCACCAGCAGGACAGCGATCTTACTTGGACTATGCTCCAGTCTCATCTTCATCAGCATCTGTCCCTTTCTCATCACGCTCCGTTGTCATCCCTCAGTTTCACTCTTCATCACCTTCTCACTTTGCCCCATTCTCTGGTTGTGATGCTTCCGGCTCTCCACCCCACGTCTCACCACCACTTAGTGTGGAGCCAGCTTACCCAGTAATTAAAATTGAAGAATCCCACCGTGCTCCTCGTGCTTTTAGTCATCATGAAACCAGATTATATGAGGAAATCTCGCCAATTGCTGCACACCAACACCATCACCATCATCATCATCAGTATGAGCAGCCCCCAACCAAAGTTGTCAAGCGAGAAAGTCATCTCCCATGCTACCCCTCACCACCCCGCTCTCATCAAACTTCAGAAAGCCGAGATTCTGTCATCAGTCACAGCTCTGTCTCCTCATCCTCCTCTTCTCCCTCCTCCAACAACCAAAATCAGCCTGCTCCTCAACTCTCCCAAATCACACCAATTAACGTTAACGGGAGTGTCTCGTCGTCTGGTAATGGGTCTGTCTCTAATTGAGTAATCACTATAAATCACTAGAAAAAGGTTACCTTATCAAATCATATAAAAACCTCTTGGCAAAATTCATATCATCATATCATATCACTTTTAACAAATTTTAATCAGTGGTCACCGCCCCAAAGTGTTCACCACTCACTCATTTTTTGTGTACGCTGTAATCTCGCTAGAATTCTCTTGTCTTTTTTTACATAAGAAACAGCAAGCTTAATACACTCAACAGTAGCTTACACCATGCCTTATCTCATTCTTATAAGAGATTATTAGTATAAATCTAACAGATAGATTCTTTTTTGTATTAAAAATAGTAATGCAAAGTAAATGAAATGTTCAACGAGTTTGTGCCATCATCTTCTCAGAAAGTTAATGCAGCTAATGAAATAATGATAGATAGAGATTAGTATCACATTTTTATTATATTATATGTATTTTTGTATGCATACTGTATCATTACTTAATTTTATTATAATATATATACATATATGTTTCTCACATGACCAGCCTTATTAAGTCAATGCCTTACACATTTGTAGTTACAAATTGAGATTGAGATCAATGTCATTTTTCTTAGTAAAGATTACTCCATAAGTTATCTTTACTCCATGCCAAATGTATTTTTAAAGCAAGAAATTAAGATTTTTTTTCGTAAGGTTTAGTTGTATAGTTTTATTTTGCTTCTAATTGTCACACTCAAGGAACCATTGTACAAAAAAAGAAAGATAGCCGAAAGTATATATTATTGTATTAAATCGTTGTAAGTAAAATGAAGTAAGGGCAAAAAAAGATTTTTATACGCTTTGATCAATTGTCCCGTTGTGCTGTACCTCAAATTTACATAAAAGTACATATTATGTATATAATAACAATTAGCTTGTAATTTTAGCTTGTGTAGTTCAAAAAATGTAATACCTGCTACATTCAGCCATAGTTTATACTTGTTTAAAATACATAACGCACCGTCTTTGAATATGTATTTTACATTATATATCTTGTACAATTATATATCACGCCTGAGCAAATGAAGAAATATCGATAAATAATAAAATGTATCGAATTTTACATTCAAAAATGAAATTAACTCAGTTGTTCTCTCCTAATGATTTTTTATTTTGTCATCTTAATGCGTAACATTCCATCTTGCATCCGATTCAGTTCGCTTTCATCTAAACCAATTCAAATTGAAGGTACACATTATCTTGCCTGCATTGAATGAAACAACAATCATAAAAAAGACATCCTTCCTCTATTCATCATCTTGTCATCATCTCCAATATAACCCTTCCAATGCATGTAAGGCCTACTGTTTCGAGAAATTAAAAACCTCTACGTCACTTTTCTAGGTATTATTACATGACAATGCAAGCATATATATACAACTACCAAATTATTTCATCTTTGGTCACTCCACCAAACAGTGGCAAAGTAAACTATTGCGTAAGCCTTGTTTATCATAGAGAGTTCATTTTTTATTAGAAGTAGAAGTATGTTATCTGGTTTGTACCAGATTAAAAAAATTCATGTACAAAAACAACATAAGCCCGTTAACAAGAATTTAATTCATTTTATTATTGTGTAATTTTTAGCACGTGTAAGCCTCTGAGTTGGTCTTCGTACTTAAATACATAGTTCTTAACGCTGCAGTTTTTTCGTCATCCAAATTACAATCCAAAGAATATGACCTGCTCTGTACACCAGTATTGTTTTCTTACTTTACTCTAATCTGTACCTGTTTCTGTAATATTGGATTTGGACTTACCAATTCATATCAAAATACTTTGTAGAAAGTTTCTGCATATCAACCATGCAAACAAGAAAAGGTGTAACGAACGTCATACTAGAATAGGAAGGAGGGAAAGGGAATTAGGCTAGTAAACGGACTAATTATTTTCAAAACCTGCTGTATAAAACACACATGAACAGAAGAATAGGTACATATACACTGTTGTATAAGGCCATCTGTTGTTGTCGTCGTCGTTGTAGCCAGTGACGGATAAGTATCGGAACACGGATATCCGCACAGAACACATTGCATTATAATATACAATGTATGTCTATATATTATTATACGAAAACAGGTAGTGTTTAGCATGAGCTTAATAGTTTTAAGATAAAAACAGAGCTATTAGCGACTGCCAGAAAAAAGCTGTAGAGCAGAAGAGAGCTAAAAGTTAAGGAGCTATAAAATGACTCTTAGCAGCAAAAGTGTAAGAGGTGGAGGAGGAGGAGGACAAAACTGAATGTATGAAGAGTTTATACATTCAAATATGTTATAGCAGACTTAAACAGAAAACTGAAATTGCCATTTGTTGATAGTAATAAGACACACAGTTATTACTATATTATGATGATTATGACGATGAAAATACATACATGAAAAACGGTGTGTCATAAGTTGTAGAGCACTTGCATGAGTGGAGAAGCGGATTGTATATTATGGACATTTATTAAAGCCCCTCTAGTTTGTAAGCTAATGACAACAAACGGGCTGGTAACTGGTGATAGATAAGACGAACCACCTGTTTCCTACTTTTTCCTTGATTACTCTCTTCTCCTCTGCAATGCACACTCTTCGTGCAGTGAGCTGGACAAGTACTGTATAATATTTTAAAAGGCATATTGTACAAAAGAGTTAAAAGGCAAGTTGATTATTGAGGATAGGAAGCTGACTGACAGAAGTCAGTCAGGCAATATAAGGAAAGCAAAAAGTAAGACAATAATAGCATAATGTATATAACACGACAGTAATAATAAGTCTGGCTTAGATGAAACCGAGCCCTACTTTTACCATGTTGTACCATCATCTACCTGTGTGCTGCTTGATGAGATAGCACATTAGGGAACCACATTAATAAATTTAACCGTTGCGTTTTTCATGATGTGATGCTGATGATAGGAGATGGTCCATTAGAAACAGTTATTGAAATTATTTTTGGCAGAAAACGTTTGATGAAGAAGTGAAAACCAAGGATCATTTGCAACCACATTACCTACTTGCTTTTAAAAGTTTTAAATGTTAATTAAACTTATTATGGAAAAATATCCTTGGTTTAGATCAGAGTAAGCCTGACTGCAGAGAATGGAGTTGGAATTGTTTGGATAATATAATCCAAGCTGCGTAAAAGGGACAACAAGAGTTTTATATTGTATGCAGATATGATGAGAAGGGGTTTAAAGAGCAGATGTTCACCTTCATCAGTCTTACCTGTTTACCAATTCGCCCTCCAGAAAACAGCAATATCAATATCATGAGTATTTAGACAAAGCATTTAATTCAAGATCTTTCTATCGCGTCATTTTTTTTCTGATAGGGTTCTGGTATGCATTTGCAACATGAAAACCGAAGGCTGGAGAATCTCACGTCATCATGGAACTAGACGAAGAAGATAAATAAGTGTGTAATTAAAAGATAATAGATTTTGTTCAACTGTGTCGCAATGCTGATCATTTGTTTTAGATACATTTACCTATGCAAAGTAATAAATCCTAGTAGCATAAATGCGTATTACTTTTGTGCTATGNAATAAATCCTAGTAGCATAAATGCGTATTACTTTTGTGCTATGATTTATACACAAACACTTGGTGTATATTGCTTTTGGTCATTTTTCTTGAGAAACGTCGTTTCAAACTTTATGATAACATGCTATGACATCATACGATATGCAACAAAGGCAATGCATGTATAATGCAATATGTACATTGGTTTCGAAACTTTTCCTACTAAAGATTCAATTTAGAATTCTTGATAAGGCAACCTCTTATTTTGACTTTTAGCAAGAATATTGTTTTCGAACTATTCTGCATCATGAATTGTAATGAGATAGAGGTTGTTGTGGGGTTTCCTCTTGCATTTCAATAACACTGAAGAGAGCAATGATACCTTTATGTAATCTGAAAACGTCATTTTCGGACATTTACCCAATAATTTTTTTATTATGAATGTCCACGAATTTACATCCTTTTTAGTACAAGTTTAAGATGACCCATGCACCCAAACGAAGAGGTAGGTGAACTGGTATGAAATGACTTTGAGAACGGGTGTTGGCGTTCTTGACGTTTGACGTGTTTTGGAATAATTTGTAATACAAGATGGCTATTTTGTTCGGGGTTATCACATCTGGAAAACGGATTCTGAAAATTGAATTAATCTTCTGGAACGTTCCTTGGGATAGATTGTTCTTGTTGCGAAATACCTCTAGTTTTCAAACAGACAAAGGGAGGATATATTCAGAGAAATTAAATAATTTATTCAGTGTTATTTTGAGTTTGTAAACTTGCCAGGAAATTTCATTTGATAGGCAACTTTGATATGATTGAAAACATTGACATTATACGCAAGCCAATAAAATAAAATTTCTTAGAAATTTCCGACCCGGGTACCCCACCAAGATTCTCAAATGAATTCAAGATTGCTCGACAGATTTCAATTGAATACACCTGTGCATATCGTATGATGTCATAGCATGTTATCATAAAGTTTGAAACGACGTTTCTCAAGAAAAATGACCAAAAGCAATATACACCAAGTGTTTGTGTATAA
>JAHZNG010001050.1:0-26124 GCA_027744375.1 Orchesellides sinensis
GCTATTTTCTCTTGTGCATGCATTCATTTAAATACATTGTCGGATTTTAATAATCTCATCTCAAATTTCACGCGTGCAGGCAGGCGGATGTTGCGTTGAAATTTGGTGGTAAGAGTGGCGATTTTTACTACATGATCCAAACAAGATTTTTATCCGTTTTGAAACTGAAACCCTCCGACTGACAAGATAGTAGTCGAAAACAACAAAAAATACAAATTTAGTCTAATCTTACACTTGTATAGATAAGGGAAGTCTATTTAAGGCGAAGGGCTCATAATTTACAAATCTTTTTTCCATTATTAGCGTTCTAACGGCAGCTGAAGCGGGGCCCATTGCATGTTCCTATTTTATACAAAGACAGAGAGTTGGCACTGGTAATGAAAGCTAAAGCTGAGAAATGCGTAGTAGTGTGTGTGGAGTCGTGCAGCCTATTTAAGGTAAAAAGGTAATTACACCAAGCTCTTCATGATTATTACTTAAATAGCCTCTTCACTCCACTGTAAATGACTATTTCTTTTTTGTGAATCGTGAATACATAAGCATACATTAAATCCTGGCCTTTTAATAATGATAAAATTGTATGCTTAAAATACAAATCTTCACACAGACCAGTGCAGTAGTGTGTTGGGTCATTGTAGAAAGAGAAATAAAAAGAAATTAGTTCACCTAATGGAGAACCTGTAGATACAACACCATAAGAAGAAAAACATATTTTCACGATGTTGATGATCAACCTTTTTATTTAATCGTGGCAAACGAATAAACTTGCTCATTGTATCACGCTTCATCATGGATGCTTGATAGTTGTGGTGCAATTTAAGTATAACGTTTAAAAAGCATACCTTTGGTCGAAAAAACAAGTGAAATGAAGTCGTGCATGTCTATTTAGTAGTGCAGTAGCAGTAGTGTTATAGTTAGTGAGCGCCGGTGCCAGGTAAAAATATAGATCACAATACAACTTAAGTGACTCACCCGCAGAGTCACCAAAAAGGGAGACCACCTTGGCATGCATTAAAGCGAATCGGATGGAGAGCAACCCCGTGCAGTTTGTACTCGTAATGAATGCAATGACATTGAAATAGCAAAGTTTTCTCCTCTTTTTCTTTATATGGATTGTCCAAACAGAAAATTCATTTCCTCTTTGTACACAGTGTACAAAGTAGAACATCAAATTTTTCTGTATGTATGTTTACATCAATGCCTCTGTACAGAATCAGCAGGCTATTCTTAAATGTGCCCGTGTTATTGGCTCACCCATGAAGAATTTTTACAAGTACGTTTGCCATATGAAAAAAGTTTTTTATTGGAAGAGAAAACAAATTTGATCTCATTTCACTCTGCATTTCTGTGAATATCAATTTACGTTATTAAGGGGAATTTGCGATATCATGTTAAAAATTAGTATTATTGAACAGACTTGAAGTACATTTCACAACGAATTATAACCTTTTTATATGATTTATTTCTATTTATTGCTGGCATGCCAGTGACTTTGGCCCTGAATGTATGGCAAATGTTTTAATTCAGTAAATGTACCTGTTTCCCGCAGCAGGTAGACACGACATAGCCATCTGGTTCCGAAATCATTCTTTCATTAATATGCATACACATATAGCAAATGCAATGACATGCTTAGGTGGCAATAATGACCATAAAAACTAAAATGAAAAGTCATAATCATTTTTGTTCACTATCAAGTCTTTTTTTTGCTTAGACTTCATGTCTTTCATTGTTCTCCACTCATCTTCATAATTATTCATTAACACCTGACTGCCTGAATATAACTAAAGAGAAAGATAAAGTAAGTTGACTTTGTAGCAAAACTACCTACTTACTGCAGAAATCTTAGTCAGTGTTTAGTGTAGGATCCTCATAAATAATTTAGGTAAGCATATTTCATATATCATTCCTGATTATTCAATTTCATATATGCTTCTTAACTTCACTTCTTTTTCTGTTCTGTTGGGTTGGCAGTCAAACATAATACGCTTTGCGTGTACGTAGTAAGTTTCAGTGACAGATTTGCACCCCTTCCCGGTACCCGTGTGTATAGTCAAATTCAAGACACAGTAGATATATTTGCACGTAACTTGAGTACCAATGAATTCATAAACGTCAGGTCAACAATTCTTATGTTTATCTTTGAGAACAGAAGAAATGGTTTTTTATTCAAGTTCAAGTACAAACCACACAAAAAAGTTACTTTGTCTGCTGCTGGTAAACAACAGAGAGCCAACTCGGTAGCATTATGCACACGAGATGGGATAAATTTGCATATTTTCTTGGAGATGATTAACTAAAGATTTGCTGAAGACTGACGCTAACAACTGACCATCCAGGTCAAAAACTGATACCGTGACTAACAAAATGTACAAATGGGATGAAAGATATGACGAATTCACTGGTGTCCTGTTGTCGACTTAAGTCATGAAAGCCATAGTCATGATTGTGAACGATAATTTGTACATGATGTCTATTTTTTAGTGACCGTATTTCAGTATGTAAAAACCCATGTTTGTTTGCATAAACTTTAATTTCTCAATGAAAGCTAGCCAACAAGCCTAAAATAAACCAAGTTGGGACATGGGAGATGTATGAATATATTGGTACATGCTAAGATTTGATGCATGATTGGACAAGAGTGCCGGCATGTCACATTAATCGTTGTGTACGACATTGCCAAACACAAATCTTAATCTAAATCTGAAAGGAGCGTTACAAAAAATCATCATACACACAGCTTTTGTACATACACACTTACGCTCTAATCCAATACAAAATCTTGTCATGTCTGAAGTTCGTAGTAAAAAGAAATGCAAGAATTCTCTAAATGACAAAATCAAATTTTTATACTTGCAAACGTAACGGCATAACTTATTTATTTCCGCCTACAAAAACTATGTATGTGTGCAGTGGATGGGAAAATGTGTCAGTTTAAACTGACGCACTCGTAATGAAGTGTTCACAGAGACATAAAATGATGCAGCTAGGCTAACACTAGTATGAAGAATCAAAAATTCTCTTTTGTACTCTGTACTGGTGCTAAGTAGAAAAATTATTACTATTCTGTGATTTGCAGTTGAATGAAAGCATCAGTAAAGGCAGAAAGAGGGTAATTTGGCGTGTAAGATAGAAATCCCTGAATACGATGACTGCATATATCGCTGTTTGCAGAAACTACAGAGTAGATCACTTTTACGTACAAGAACAATCACAACGTGTCTTATGTATTTCTCAGGGTTGAAGACCCAAATACATAATATTTTGTCTAGTTGATTATGATTCCTGACTGAATGGGAGAAAATAAAATGCAGATGGCAAACATGGTGGGTAATTTGCAGATATATTTAGGTACCTATACAGGCCCTAGATGGTCTGTCTGTAGGTTACCGCTGTCTAGTCAATATTCCCAACTTTTTCATTCATTACTTCGGCTCGAACTGGAAATTGCAAGTGTAAATATTGGGGTTTCCTATTGTTACTTAGGGAATTTATGAGACAGGGATGACTAAATTCGAGAGAAATAAGGAACAAGATGTGCGAGAGGAAGATGAGACCGTTCTTATTTGAAAGCTAGGAAGAAGAGACATACATGTCACATAAAATACACTTTTGTATACATAATCGTGCTGGTGCGTGGCTCAAAAAGACAGTCTTAGTCATAAAGTTTGCCATGTAAAATATTGAATTCGGTTTGACAACTTCCCCTGTGGGCTTCTGCTCCGTGTCTATACCTCCATCCATACTGTGGCTGTATGTGGATCCACATTCCATTT
Source organism: Orchesellides sinensis (assembly GCA_027744375.1). NCBI lineage: Eukaryota > Metazoa > Arthropoda > Collembola > Entomobryomorpha > Orchesellidae > Orchesellides > Orchesellides sinensis. The sequence goes on from JAHZNG010001050.1 coordinate 3,777, forward strand.
GAAAGTGTCATTTGATGTTGCCTTCTTCTCATTTCTTTGCAAATTAATTTGGCAAGATGAATACTAATGTGAAATCTATGTCTGATTTTTATCACTCAATGGATCCCACTACTATAAAACTACAACATCAACTTATTTGTACATAGATAGTTATACATTCACAGGTTAATGAATGAATTCCGTTATATGTTTTGTTTTATTCGATTACATTTCATAGTGAGACTCGTCATGGTATTGGAATTGACCATCTTTTTCCCACTTCTTACGTTTCTCTCTTTTGATTCGCATACAAGACAATTCAGATGTCAAGGAAGTTGAGTAAATTTGACATTTTATAACTAAATCGTGATTCTTTTCCCGATAATGATGGAGAGTAGTAAATATCAAGATAAAGTCTCAGCTTACTTACGGGAGAGGAAACAAGAAGAAGAAGGGCATCTAAACTTGATTGCGTCACAGTCACCACCACGATTGCCTACAACATTTTCAAGTGGGAATGCTCGAAATAGTAAAATTAATGCAGGCGATAGACATGGTGGGACAATAAACCGCAATAGTAATCTCAATTGTATACACCAAGATGAAAATGGTCAACAACGACACTCTTACGTCTACCGTAGTGACATGAGAAGAATAAGCCAAAGCAACGGTTCATCGACACAACCACCACCACCATTGTCACATGATGTAGAAAAGGAATATGTCCATTGCATCTCTTCTTTTGATTCCTCCGGTTATGGTCTATTAAATACACAAAAGCTAGACTCATTTTTGGATCAATATGAACAAAAATATGGTCTTGAACCGTTGAATGATGAAGTTGAGAATTCTACCAAGTTTCAAGAATTGGTGACGCTCATTAAGTCACGGAATGTCTCTTATCGCAAAATTGCAGAGCTGATAAGGGAAATAAAAAGCTTGCCAACGGTTACTCCATTATGCTTATTAGAAGTAGGTGATACAGCTCAAGATAGGAACGGGAATAACAACGGTATGATACAGACACAGAATGCACAAGACATGCTTCTTTACTAAATAATAAAAACGTTCAGTTCTAATTTGAGAATGCATTGATAGCATCGCTTATTTGTTAATTTACGTTAATTTCAAAGCTTTCTCTAATGAGTCTCTCGAAGAACAGACGACATCGATTGCCAATATGGATAACTCTAATGATGTGCCTATGAAAAAGACTGGCGATAGTAATATACTTAAAAGTAGCGCTCAAGAAAACCCTTCAGGTTCTAACGTTTCAAAGACACCGCAATTAGTTCCTTGTTCAGTTTCAAATACCGTTGGTAGTGACAGAAAGTCACAGGAGGTCAGTGCAAATACAATCATGCCAAATTCTACATTGCAACCACCGAGTGGGAATCTTGTCAAGAATAACGCCACCACCAGTTGTAGTCATAAACTCCAACGCAGAATCAATCCGGAAGTGACAAAATCCCCTGACAAGAAAACCACAAGCCAGGGAGTTAAGATCATACCACAACCGCAACATATTGATAATTCGAAAGATGCATTTAGGGGGAATAAAAGTCAGAAAAATTCTACTGCTGCATTTTTAACTTTACAAGATCCTCAAAAAAGTTCTCCACCTACTCAGCTTCCACCTTCTTCCGCATCCAAAGCAAAAGTACCACCGACAGAGGGATTGGCGACTGCCAATGGTGGTAAAGCTCGTACAACAAATCAAAACTCTAAATCCAAAATACCGGTGCTCTTGCCAAATCTCAAATCAAAATCTGTCAACCAAAAAGACGAAATGAAAATACCGTGCGCAGCTTTACCCAGAACGTCTACGATCTCTAGTAAAAATACAGAAAATTCCAAGAAAAGTGCCGATAATAATAATTTGGCACAGCAGGTGGAGGAGATTGGAAAGGGGAAGACGGAAGTAGCATCAATTCCCAAAATTGACTGTGCATTAGTCATGAAGCAAGATTCTAAAGTGACTCCACTCCCTACACAGAACATTGACCAGACGAATCCCACAAATAATACGAAAACCATGATTTCACCCAAGCCTAATCAAGTTATAAAATCACCTGTCAGAAGAATCGGCGAAGGAGATGAAGTTTCACAATGCTTAGGGCTCATTGATGGCCTCTCTGGTCACACAACATGGGTAATGACAAAGCTGTTGGAATACCCTGACTCAGAAAAGGATGCTAAGGACAAGATGAAAGATTTGAAAGGATTTGCGGATGTCGGTGACTTTTTTGGTGTGCCATATATTAAAAACGAAGCAAAAGGACACTTCTTATTTGGGGGTGGAACTCTGCCGGTTTTCACTTGACCATACCACATGTAGTACTCTAAACCGTATCAATAAATGTATACAATTTTAAAAACTCATTTCTCGTTGCATTCAAATCTTTTTTGAATTGGTGAGCATACATGTAAAAGCACACAACCGAAAACAACCAATGGGAAGACAGCGTGTGACTAAACTTTCCATATACTCCCATCATTGTTGTACGCGTCATAATGAATACAGATAATATGTACATACATTCGTGTACGTTGCATCATTTCAAGCACGCATCCTTTCATTCATGCCTCATGGATTTTTGCCGTGGATTGGAGAAACACTAATAGTAATAGTGGATAAAACAAGGGTATATTTCATTTAACCCCTTCAGAGCATTGTCAGGCGGCTCGTACATGCACGATAGAGTAACATCACAAGAGTAATCCTCATGATATGGGAAAAGGCAGATCTAATGGATAATGGCTGTTTTACGCTGTTCACTTCACCATGCACAAAATTTATATATTAAAATAAAGTAGTCCATAGTCAGTATGGCTGGTGATGGTTAAGAATTGCATGGCTACTAGCTGACTTACATAGGTACATACACAGCTCCCATTTTAAAATACGGAGGAGTCATCATTGTCAGATCAGAGACAGGAAGTTCTCTTCGTCGGTCTGTCAGCTAGCTACTGGTCTATTACTTAATGCTACCATCATCAACATCGCCACTACACATCATCGTATTTGAATACATACGCACAGGCAACTATTGTAAAGTTGTAATATCACGGAATAAAAAAGCCAGTTCGTTTTACTTATTATTTGAGCAAGCAAGTGAGAAATTAATACCATCTCAGGCATAGAACAGTCCTTCCCGAGTACTACCACTATCAGGTTTTTACTCTGCATTAGTTAGAGCTTCCGTTTCGTTCTCTTTGGGCTGACTAGAAAGAAAGGAGTTTTTAGATTGCAGTAGAAAACACGCTAAATTGCTGGATTTTTAATACTTTACGATACATATGGACTTTACTAATAGAAATTATACATGGGGACAGGTAATGGGAGTCACTTCCCTTTCCCCTTGCTTTGTTTTATTCAACGTTGTCGTCCATTTTTGTATGGAAGGAAAGGAAGTGGGGATCATAAAGTTGGAAGATTATTACTCGTTTCTGTTTTGTCTCAATTTTTTTGATGGCTTATTTTGTCATTTTAAAAATGCTTTGTAATTTTCGGGGTCTGTGGACTATTACTGTCTTATGCTTTCAACGTTCAATTTTCGGATACATTAGTCTTGTTTACATAATTTTATGCATGACAAGCTTATGAAATGTGAGCTAAGTCATATATTACCTGAAAATTAATCCGTTTTCTTTTAGCATAACAAATATTTATGACCATGTTGGATATGGCGACATTCTAAACCGTATATCAGAAAATATCATTAAACCGTTTTGTTTAAATTAGAAATTGCATATTTTACCTGATGCCGTGCGTTCTTTAAGCTTATTGTTTCACCCTTTATTCCCATGTCTTGCTCATTCATTCAAGTTTTTTAACTGACGTTATGAGAAATATGTGGACTTGCGGGCATAAACGGCTTAAGTTTCACTAGGCAAGGCAGCATACTAGGCATTCCGTATGATTTTATACAGCATTCTTACCTTTGTTTTAAAGAATTCTTCTTCATCCCATAATGGCAGTGTGTGGTATCAAATTTCCCTAATTTTCAAAATTTATTTTAGAAAAGGAGTCATGACACAAGATTTTTGTTAAGAAAAGTCAGATTTGGTTCCTTTTTAAATCCTAGTCGCGACGATCTAAGCTTATATCAGGATAAATATCAAACCTCACAAGTGACAAGGCGTCAGACCTCATTAGTTTTTGAATAATATACAACCTGTACTTCACTAAAATGTCCTGTAGCCTAAAGCACCCTTTTGCTTACATTGCTTGACTTTGTTTAAAGAAGGTAAATATCGGTGTCAAGTTAATTTGCCTAAAATAATCTTATTTCCCACGTCATAACATATACCAAATGCATTATACATTTGCAAGCAAAGCTATTCAGGTGAGCACATACATATACATGTGTTCTTATCAAAACATGTTAAAGGTTACCCATGATGGGAACCTCAAGGCGTACTCCGGCTTACTGCAATCCCTTCAAGGAAAAGAAACAAAGCCGATGGGAAACTAAAATCTGTCTGATCCAAGCTTCAAATCCTCCTAAGAAGTTAATTTTTCCCAAGAAAATCAACTAAAAACAAAAATCTGTAATAATTTACAAAAATGTACATATATGTCCCACCTCCAACTTGACCCAACCTTTCAAAAAGGTAAAAATATATACCTAACATATACATATATAGCATCAAGTTTACTTTCATTGTACTCTTTGGTGATTAACATGGAAAAAGGGCAGAATAATGTGCTCCGAAAAAGACAAGAATGTTTCTACTTTTCGGGATCTTGATCATCATCACCACAGAAAAAAATGGATTGAAATGAAGAAGCGAGAACGGAGTACTCGAAACCACTGACAAATAGTGATGATGAAGGTAATAGTAATGATCATGATCATCATCAGCAGAAGCAACATCAACAACCAAACTCAGTTGTATACAATATGTATCTAGTGTAGTAGCTGGCATGGAACAACGAGTGAACAAGCAAGTAGCATGTAAAAGCTCCCATCTCTGTATTACACTTTTACACAATGTAAAAGAGGAGAGAAAATGAGCCTTTTTCACATTTATTTTCTAAAACATTGAGAATGACGAGGTAACCTCAAGAACGTGAACTAATAAGTAAACGAAAAGCCGCAAAAACCAAGAAGAGAAAAAAAACTGTCAGTCTCTGGAACGTAGACATATATCTCTTCAGAAAAAGATATTGCAATTGAGTAAAAACCACAAGAGAACACGATGGCTCTCGCAGTATTTTATACGCACCAAGACCAATAACACCCTCCTCATTTCTTTTTTCCGTTGTTAATATACTCATGCTGGAAACTCATGCTAGTATATTCTTTATTAACTTTAATTTTCATCCCAAGAGCTTAAGTTTACATTTTGTAGCTTGGAGGCTGAGGTTTCACGTACTCAAATTTAAGTTTGTATGATGGAGGCGGAGACAAGTGCAAGATTTATAAAGGTGAGAATTTTTTGAAACAATATGATACCTTAAATTCCTTCTCTCATCGTAAAGGTACATAACATACACATGTAAGTACGACACACATACTGTGGCATGGGCTCACACATCTCTGTTGCTTTGTTTGTTAAAAATTGCTTCTGAATTCCCTTCTCTCTCTCTCTCTCTCTCTCTCTTTCCTTTTCTTTGTTATGTCCTTTGTGTTTTTTCTTTTTACATTGTACTCTAACAATTTAGCTGGTTGGAGAGAGAAAAAAAGTCTGTGTTTCCTTTTTACTGTCTCCACAAACACACACGTTACATTACTTTGTTTTTTATGCTCCACACTGACTTTTATTCAATTTCAGTGTTTTAATATAGCTCGTAGTAGGAAAGTAGTAAAAGAGAGCAGTGCTAGTATGCTACATACATTAAGCTGCATAATGACATACATGCAAAACTAAAAAAGTATTAAAAAGTACGACTGGCCATCCCCAGTCAGATTATATATGTATCGTTTCTCATACAAAATATTTTCATCGTATGGATTTAACTTTTTTATACCTGAGAGGAATTTTTTAGATGAAGTGGGAGGATCACATTTTATATGATGACGATCCTCTTTGGCTCGTCATCATAACTAAGGAAAAAGCTTTATTTGTAAAAGGCGTGTTTGAAGACAAGAGCTTTTGGAAAGGTAGTGGAGAAATATATTTTTGTGTGTGGAAGTGTATACCATAAAGGGTCCGTTCCGTACTAGTAAGGATTAAAAAAGTTAAACTTAGGTACTACTACTTCGTTGAAAAAAGAAAGGATTTTGTTACCATTTCTCAAAGTAGGTTTTCATGACATAAAATAACGCAGTTATTACGTTATGTAAGAAAACTTTTGTGCCTCTTAGTGTATGGCAATTAGAAAAGCGAGAAAGTGTGTCTGTTAAACATGGGCATATATGTATGCCGGTTTATGAGCATACATCGGCAAACAATCATGAAATGGAGAAGAATTTGACATTAAGGAAACATAACTTAGACCATGAAATATATTTACTATCATTTCTCGTTATTATTAGTTAGTATAACTTGCAATTAGTGAGTGAAAACCTGGTTTTTGATTACAGATAACAGATGCAGATCATCACTTTTTACTACTTCGGTGAATATACACAGAGTAGGTGAAGCACCGCGAAGAAAATAACAATGGCTCTTTTTTATTATTACACATGCACTAATGTGGTAATAGCCAGTGTTGTTTTTATGAAACTAACACTACCTTTCCATAATTTCATGGCTGAGCATGGATAAGTTTTTGTTTTTGGGCAAAATATGGTATATTGTTGTGGTTTTACTTTTATCGCTGTCATGAGGTAAGCCCAGAGAGTGTTTTTATTGGAAAATTGTAAAGTTCTTTGGCTCTGTCTTAATCTGGAAAAGATCATAATCATGCGTATATACTTAGCCATGCGGTTATCATAGCTCATCATTAGCAGCTTATTTACTCGGAGCGAGTTGGATTTTAAGATATTTGTTATTTAGCTCTCACGCACGGACGACATGCGGTTACGGCTATTGTGGTGTCGTAGTCATAATTTGTAATAAATATGACGGCAAACACCACACGGATACAGAATGCTTACTCCTAATATGTATCTTTATGCTGGAGGAAACTGGAGGAAATACCAAAAAATTAGGAAACTAAATGAGAATGGAATGCTAAGAAAAAGTAGGTATTCTTTAAATTATGAATCATTCCCTGAAGTTGGTGCTTTTAGCTTGAATGTACATATTTTGATATAAATAAGCCATTCAAACCATTTGTGTACAAACATTCACAAGATGTAGGAGGAAAACGAAGAAACAAGCTTTTATACTCGGTTAAGGATTTGGAATGTATCTTGACGGCATGTGGTCTCATATTTTATTCTCACTTTTCGTGCTCTAATTAAGGAACAAAAGGAATTCCTATTCATTTTATTGGTAAGCTAATTAATCCAGCGTGCACCTCTAAAGGTTTTCTTTGATTGGAAGGAATGCGTGTTAAACCAAGACTTGCTTTTCGTGTTGTCCAGAGTCTACTTGAGAAGCGCTCGGAGAATCGGACAATTCTTCGTTTTATTATAACTTTTACAGAATCCTATCAGAAGTTACCAAAACCCATATCGCATGTATGATTATCGTATTCAAAATCTAGGTTTGTATTCTGAAATCTGTATGAATTTTTTATATACACACGTAATGAAAAATGGTATCTTAAATCTGATTTTTATCAAGATAGTATAATTCACCAAACTTATGGTCATGAATTTTTCTTATCTTTCTCTTCTTTTATAATATTCCATCAAACCAGACCCCCACTTGGCCTTTCTCCAATAGAAAATGTGTACATTTTTTGCAAATTTGATTATTACAAGTCATTGCAAGTATGTATAACGGCTCTAAAACGCATAACATATGTTGCTCACCATACATGTTGATATGAAAGTTTTACGACGTTTTATTTGAATATTTACACCAAAACTTGCTTCTGCCTACAAATTGCAAAATTTTTGAAAAAATGAGCATCAAGAAGATTGCATTCATGTTAACAAGTATTGACTTTATTTAGACGAGATGGAAAAAAAAAGAATCCAAGAGAAAAGCTCATATGCAAATTTCAAGCAATAACAGGAAATCATGAAATGTCCTTTTCTGGTGAGCAAGCAATTGCCACTGTTTTACCATTATGACTCGATAAGGAACTGAAATTGGTCTGTTTTATCTGAGTCAATGTGACATTTTACACCTCATGAATACACAAGTAGCCATTTTATGCTGATTTCGACGCACTACCAAACTCTGCCCACGATATGATGCTCCCGACAATATAGCACCACCTCCAGTGCCACAGATCCCATCAACCATAACAATATAGCGAAACAAAGACCAGTCGTTGAACAATGGTGATGGTGTGGTGTGACATAGTTCATTCATTTTGGTCAAGGATATGATTTTACCGTTGTGTTTTGGCAGTTTCTGTTAGCTTTGTTACATTAAAATGTATAGGCTTCAGTTAGAATTTTCATACTGCTTTGAATAAATGACTGTAATTTGTTCTACATTCTACAAGCCCATGACGCAAATCATACACTCTACCATTTTTACGTAGGCGTTGTCAAAATCGGATGAATTAAGTGTTAGCCTATGTTTGCATTTTAACTCTTAGTCTGGTATGCGGAACAAGGCTTAAACTGCAACTGTTAAGCTGTGAACTGAACTGTAATGTCAACAAATGAAGTTGTTACTGTCAAAACAGTAGGATACGCAGTTCAAAGTTTGATTACAACAAAATGTTCTCGCTCGCCACCATAATTTCGTAGATAAAAACTTTTCCGGAAGAGACTCACAGCTTTGCACGTTGCCCACTGTATGTTCTTCAGAATGTAAATTGTAATATGAGAATTTTGAAGCAAAATAGTACGTGTTTGGTTGTAAATTCAGTCTTTGGTGCTTGATAGAAATCTTTAAAATTGACTTTCATTTGGTACGTTAGGGGCGTGTAAATGTTATTATTGTATTATTACATGTACGATATTAATCCGGAAACCTAGACGTGCATTTGTCTACAAACGTTATTTTTTATTTTAATACGGAAGTGAAATGTACAGCTGGCTATGCAACTAAGCGAACAGAACATTTTAACAGAGTGCAATAAATGCATTTTGTAGAATTTAAAATTGAGTCCTTTTTGAAATATCGTTGGTGGTCAGTACAAAATGGGAGTATGAAATTGACCGATTGGAATAATGATTCATATGATACCTGAACGATACATATTATTCTTCTTAAAAGATGCAACAAGTAATACATTTGATGCACAGCATTACTTCTTTACTCAATGATTACACTGTTTAGTTAAACAAATAAAGACCGAATGGCTAGCTCATTTTTTTATTCTACCTGTCTACTTTACTACAAACCTCACTAAATAATATGATGATGATGATGATGATGGCAATACAAAATGCATACTTTAGAAACAAGCTATCATCATTTTCATCATTTTTATAGCTTTAGTAGACAAACAAGCAACAAGTTAGTAGCATTTTTATTCTGACAGTGGATACATGCTAGGAACGTTGTAATACTGGCTTCAGTAGCAAATGCAACCCACGACGATAATGTTCAAGAGATAGATTAGATGACGACTTGAAGACGACGACGGCTTAACTCTTGGCGTATGCAGCGCTCAATATGTTCTCCGCTTCTGATCTACTTGCTCCTTTTCCACTTGCTCTTCTTCCTTTTAAATAATGTTTTCGATCTTGTTCAATAAATAAGTATACACGTACTCCTACATGCATATAATACACATATGTAAAAATCATCACAAATGCATTTAACTTGAATCCATCCATCCATCATCAAGTCATCCAAAGCTTCGTTTGACTATCGCGTTATTTACAAATCAACCAAGGTTTCCCCTTCTCTTTCAACCCAAGTCTTAATCTAAATATTTCAATTTCTCCCTACAAATATTTGCTTGCTCTTACCTTGTTTTCTTTTTTATAGCTTTTAATAAACTGCCAATAATTTACTCTCGGAGCAAGCACATAGGAGAAAATGGGAAGAACTGTAATTTTAAAATGTAAAAAAATGCAGTTAAACTCAACAGAAAACCACCACCAGCAGCAGTTGAACCAAGGAGAAAATTACAGGTTATCCATTTCAGTCACTACAAGTTTTTCATGTAAAACTTCAACCTAATCGAAAGACTGCATGCTACTGCTTACCTAAGCACACTTGATTTTGTAAGTTATATTCTACATTGTACCAATATCCTACCTGAAAAATTAGTTGCTGACGACAATGATAAAAGACTTGGTGGGTATCATCAACAATGGTTTATGACGACGCGACGGCGAGGAACGTTGTTGCATTTTCATATCTCAAAAAAGGCTGATTCAATTCAACAAATTTTATTTGTGCAATCATGCAGGACATAATAGATAAGAGATTATCAAATACAAAATTCTATATTACAAATGTATTTGTCCTTATGGGCATTTTTACTATTAGATAAATTGATGGCGTTATTATTACAGCTACTAGTGCTACCTGTTTGTATTAAATGCGATTAAGATTGACTGCGAGTTGGAGTGGAATGAGTTTTTTTGATAGTACAACATTTTTACAATGTGTCTCATCCAATTTGACAAGATAGGTATCAAGTTTTGAAAAGATTATAATATTTTATTACAGGATATTACAATTGCCCATTGAAGCCTAGCCATTCACCATGACTGTCTACATACATCATAATAAATCTCTTGTAATAAGACTTTTTTTCTAATAATCGAAATAAGATGAGCAGTAAAATGTAGATTTAAGCCTAGTTACACTGTAATTTTTCCGGTTATCATGATCCTATTCAATCATAATTATCTGGTAGTAAGTAATGTAGATATAGAGGTGGAAGAACGAGGATTGAAAAAAATTCGAATAAATACATATTAAACGACCTTCCACTGACCAAGCTGCCTAAGCTCTGCCACCAACAAGAGTAGATTTCTTTACATAACCTCCACCACCGCTATATCACGTATAACTCTCAAAATGCATTCCCGAACTCTGATATTATTTTGAAGCCAGGGGCAAATAGTAATAAGATATGAAGCGAGGGTATCAGGAGAAATTCATCAGGGTTTTTTTTGCGTTTGATATTGAACTGAGAGCTTTAGTTTTAAATTTGAGTTTGAATACAAACGACACAGAGCCAGGTAGAGATGAGAATGTGTATGTTTGTGGCAGGCAACATGAAAATATGAAGTATAATATGTATACACATTACGCATACATGCATAATTTAGGAACTAGATCATTTTCTAGTTAATCTGATGATGACGGTGCGATGATGATGATCGTCTTGATGATATACAAACATTTATTTTATCATCATCAAACAAATTCTTCTAACACAAATGATTACCTACATCAAAAATCGTTCTGTCTTATGATACCCAAAAGGCAAAGTGAGTGTATCATTGGTAAGCCAAAGCCAATCTGTTTGGTTTAGCTGTAATTTTTAAATGCTTTTAGCTCTAAGCTAACTAAGCTGCATTAATATTACATCACACAAAGTAAAATAACAAGATAAAAAGAAGCTTGGTCAAATACAATGTTTTCCGTGGCATTTCGTAATATTGTGTGATGTTTTGATAAGGTTTTGGCTGTTGTTGGCGCATGGAAGACAAAATTCAAATTCAACAGCAAATCTCCTTCAGGTATGTATTTCATTGTACGTGTTAAGAATGAATTCACGTTAAGTGTACACAAAAACTAAGCTCAGGTCAAATTTCCATTCATCCAAGAAAAATATAAGTTCTTACATAAAAAATAACTGTCCTGTAGGAAATTAACAATGCAAACAATTTTTTAGAATTTATTCACAGGTAATATAATCAAATTTTAATGCAATGGAATGTTCACTTTCATCAGAAGAAATAAAACATAGGAACAACTTCAAACTGCAAATTTAATTTTCATTGTAAATGCTACCCTTAAATAAGACACAACTGTCAAGAAGAAAAAACCACGTGTTTATAATGTTCATCAGTTGCTACATGATACTTTTGGCAGTTGGTACAAAAAACTATTTTACCTGCTCAAACCAACTCGCTATGCATCTTCATTAACCAATAAAGAGGTTTAGTAGTATAATATCAAGTTAATCGCGATTAGCCTTTAGCATTCCATCCAGCTGCGAACCTTCTATAGCTGTCATGAATGCATAAACTATTTAATGCAAACCAACAGGACTTGTATGAATGGGTATTATTATTGTTTGAATGCTGGACTCATAAATAGGAAGTTTTAAAAGGTATGCATTGTAATATCTGCCTCGCCATGCTTCAAACATTTTACTTATAAAAATGCGTAATATTTTGTTACAAAAAATACATTACATCCTACACCTTCAAGTTTCGTTGAAGGGGCCAAAAAGCTAGGAAATGCAATCAGAATTACTAATGAGAATCAAATTATATTTTTTTCAACGCTGTTCACGCAACTTGTTTGATAATGCTGTCTTGTTGCTAATATTATAATAATACATACTTCGGATGCAGGAGAACGGATGGATGGATGGACGTTCAGTCAGTTTTCTGGACTTCATTCTGTGACGGAATAAGTTTATTAAGTCGAAAGCAAACAAGCCACTAGACTCGACAGACACATACGACTTCTTGCTCTTCCAAGGGGTATAAAAGTGAGCAAACAAGAGTCTATAAGGCAATGTTATTGCTTTTACAGGTAGTTGTTATATGGGGATGATGGTGGTGGTGGTGATGTGATAACATAATATAATGAAACGAAATGATGATACTTAACCAAAGAAATGCTTCTTCCAATAACGCTTCTGCAAGAAAGATGCAGGATGCCTTATAGTAAACGACGATGGGCATAGTTTAAAACACATTTTTTATGTACAAGGATTTTTTGCCAGTATGGATGACAAGTCGTCTTTTACATGCGTTAACATCTTATTGACAATGTACTAAAAGGCTATAGAGTTTCTATAAAAAAAGGGGTTTTTGCTGGTGCATCCAACACAAGACAGGGAGGTAGGATTTTTTAACGTGTGTGTAACTCATTCTAATTGTGTGTATTGTGTATTTATGTAATGTAGCTAACATCACGTACGTCCGTCATGTCATCCTTCCTTCCTGCCTCCTTTTTGGTTGTTTGGTTGATTCATCAAATGTTACAGCTTGTTCGCTGGTTCATTCGTCGTTTTTCTCTGCCGGTTGCACAGATGTTCCCTGAAATAATGAAAAGATTATAAAAGGGAAGAAGATAGGAAGAGAAGATGAGGGCCAGCCTTTGTGATTATCTATGTAGCCATCCATGGATCTTGGAGTTTGTTTTATAGTATAATATGGAAGGATAATGCGATATGTTTTAAATAACACAATAGGTTTTTAAAGGACGTTTTTTAAAGAGGATGGAATAACAGATGTGCCGACTGCGTCTTTCAAAACGGTGTTGATGCTGATATGTTTTTTATTTCGCCTCTTTCTTAAAAATGCAAGGATTTAATTGACTAGTCTAAAATAGGACTTGTGTCTTGGCTCCGCCTTCTGAAGTTGATTGTTGAAAGGAAAATTCAAATGCGTTAAAAATAGTCTTTATGTTTGTATAATGCCTTATTTATGAAATGCTTAAAATGGTAATGTTAAGCAATGGAGTACACAAAAGGAAATTTTAAACGTAATAACGTTGATGTATTTATTTTAACTTTCAGTCTCGTGTAATTTGCTCAAAAATTCATTAAATACTCGATGCGACTTATTTGTAAATAAATAATAATCATCAATATATAAAATGCAATAATTATTTCTGGATTAATCTATATTATAAAATACATCATAAATACATGTAAACATAGATGTTTTAGGTACATTCGTACTAATAAACAAGAAACACTTAACTATAAAAACAACAGCAAAACTTAAATGACTGCTTGACTAAAATGGTTCACGGTATCTTCAGCACATCATCGAAAACATGAAACATGGTATATAAAAACGCTATACTAATCTAAATGCTACCTATTTTGTGTGATTAGCGTAAAACCTATCAAGGCATCTTTTTACACGAAAATATACAAAATGTTCAAGATTTGATTACATTCTGCTGAAATTTTTTTAAACAAAGTACATTGTTCCATTATTATTACTACTACTACCATTGTTATTATTAACATTAGATGCCTGGGTAGAATTACTGTTGTTGCTGGCTGAATTAGCGTTGTTGGAATTGGCAACTTGGCAGTTATTACTGTTCAGTCTATTTTGTGGAAGCACGGAAGAATGTTGATCGGTTTTCTCATTTACTCCGTGTTGTTCCCCACAACTATTAATCTGTTTACCCCCAATAAGTTCACAGTTTTTTGATTCACCACAATTGGTAATTATAGGTGGTGAGTCTAAAGTGGAGTAGACGTGATCCAGCAGCTCTTCGTGTGAGCCAGAGCTGGAATAGTTTGCATCAAATGGTTGATAAGGATGAATGCTCGGATTGTTATTGGAAGTGGAGGATGAGTGAGATGAGGAACAGTGTGAGCCTTGATGTTGATGGTGGCTTGGATGATGGTGATGCCCCAAATGACCTTGTATATTATTGCTACAATTACTATGATGATGTTGATGGTGATTACCTTGGCCCATCATTTTGTTCTGGTTTTGCTGGAGCTGAAGATGTCTACGAAAGCTCTCATTGAATGAGATATTAGGCTGAAAGGAATTTGGCACCATTAACGGCATTCCAGCCGATGTCACAGTGGTAGCAGGATAGCCGGGGATTGGAATGATTTGACTGTGCTGACTATTATTGTAAAAATTTTGATTCTGAAGTTGTTGCTGTTGGTGTGGCCAGGATGGAGTTGTGAGGGCAATGTGATGCTTGGGAACTGGAGGAGTGCCACCATTGTTCACTCCAAGTTGCTGGAAAGGAAGGATGTTTCTGTGATAATGATTTTGCTGGCTGTTTATTGTATTGTAAGCATACTCCTGAAGACTGAGGGCATTGTTGTAGTTTATAAGGTTATGATGGGGATGATGGGCCATATTGAACATTGCGGATGACCCAGTACTGGATATTGTGCTGGTAGAGTTAAGCCCAGAAGGGGAGCTGGTACTGCTCAAAAGAGTTGGAGTTGGTAAAATCAATTTTAGTTTTGACCAAAAGTTCTTATCGCTCCATTCTAGACTAGAGATTTGCGAATTGGAGGAAGTGGATGATACTTCAGCAGAAGATGAGCCTTTCATCATTGTCATTGTTGACAAGTGGTGGCCGGCCTTCAGCTCTGGATAAATTGTTAACAGGTTTTGCTCAGTGAAGGGTGGCAGGAGGATGAAGATGAGTTTATTTTGATATCGGTTGATGGCTGCTTGAATGGTTGAGCGGAATCCAGGATGACTCAACTCATTTTGAAGAAATGAACGTGAAATCACGAGCACAATACGTTTGCTTGCGTCACAAGCACTAAGAACCATATCAGTGTTCAAAGGATTTTCTGCACTTAAGCACAAGTCTCTATAGTGGAGGCAAAGCCGGTAATTTAAAGAATTTCCACCGTGATGGGATGGTGGTGGAGGAGGAAGAATGCCACCAGTACCACTACCAGAATATGCTGAAGTTGATGGGCATTCTAGTTCGGGAGCAATTTTTTGAAGGAGTAAATCTTCATCTTTTCTTGAATAGAGGAAGTATGCGTCAAAGAGTTTATCTGAGTCGTCCATCCCTCCACCACAGCCCCCACCATTGGATCTTGATTTCTTTCTATGTCCATTGCTACCATCACCACCACAGCAACAATAGAAGAGGGATGACATAATCCCACGACGATTGCATGGAGCTTCCGTACTGTCATCATCATCCTCATTATCACAACAACAGCAACTAGGGTTTATTGAAAGCCAAGAGTAGAACCAGAATGGGACAAGTGAATGGTCTTTGCGAAACACAAGAAGTAACACTATCACAAGCATAACGATAAGAGCGATCACAATAATGGTAAAAATTGGCCAAAACTCTCCACTTTCTTTGTCAATGGTCTGGTCCTCGGCAGAGGCAATGTCATTAATTGAGGGATAATTATTGTTATTATTCGTGGCAATTAAAACGTTCATATCATTTGAGGAGGATGGGATGGTTGAGGCAACTTTTTCAGCGGAGATGTGGTTTCCATTTAAGATTTCGCTGTCCATTATAGGAATGTTATCGTTATTGTTGTTGGGATTAAAATTGAAATTAAGCTCTTTATTATGGTCGCACATGTTGATGATGAGTTGGGGTTGCTGCTGTTGATGCACATTAATTTTATCATTATTGCTTGCAGAGTCTCCATAAAAATTATCTGTGCTATTGCTTCCTACAAGGAGCTGCTGCTCGGCTACAGGTTGACACTTGGCTAGGGAAAAATCCACAACAATGGCAGATTTGGCGGCCACCCAAGTACGGAATGGGATGAGGAATTCACAGTCACATGTCCACGGGTTATTGGCTAACATGACACTGTTCAAGTATCCATTGCCACTCAGTTCCCAAACATTAAAGTCAACTAGGGAATTGCCATCAAGCCTAAGCACTTGGAGAAACATCAGCCCAGCAAATGTCTCTTTGGAAATATGTTTGAGAAGGTTATTGTGTAAGTAGAGTTCCCTCAGATTTTCCAGATCGGCAAATTCCCAGCCATTCAATTCTGTGAGCCGATTGTCATTGAGACGTAGAACCTCAAGAGATTTTAAGCCATTGAATGTTTTATTCCTGATCGTCTCCACATGACTTCCTTTTGGTCTGGTTTCAACTAGGGGGACAAGTTGATTAGGTCTTGTAAATGTTGGCCTACAAACGATTGCATCCAAATCGACAATTCTTGGATGTTGTCTCAGCACAGAGAGTTGGCTCACTCGGGTCAACCACTCCATTGAGCAGTCACATACAAATGGATTGCCACCAATATAAAACTCTGGTAATGGTTTTCCTGAAGGAACTGGAGGAAATCGGAGTGCAGACAAAGGCAGATTCTCTAACTGATTCCCAATAAGCTCAACACGTCTCAGCCTACTGGAACGGATGAAAGTGTCAGGGGCAACCTTTCGGAGTCGATTGTGATTAACCCTTAATGTTTCCAATGTTGGGGGAATGGTTGTGTAATCCAGGTTTGTGAGTCTGTTATATTGCCACCAATATAAAACTCTGGTAATGGTTTTCCTGAAGGAACTGGAGGAAATCGGAGTGCAGACAAAGGCAGATTCTCTAACTGATTCCCAATCAGCTCAACACGTCTCAGCCTACTGGAGCGGATGAAAGTGTCGGGGGCAACCTTTCTGAGTCGATTGTGATTAACCCTTAATGTTTCCAATGTTGGGGGAATGGTTGTGTAATCCAGGTTTGTGAGTCTGTTATGAGATGCATCAAGAACACGGAGAGAGTACGGAACTGTATCTTTTCCTCCATCACTCACGGGACCGCCAAGGGTTTCTAACAGATTGTAACTCAAATCCAGCCATTCAATCGTTTGTGGTAAAAGATGATAATCAGCCCAACGCAATCGATTTTGTGAGACATTGAGCCAGAGTAGGGAAGGTAGTTGTGGTGCAAGGGTAGTTGGTAGCTCTTCCAATGCATTTGTATCCAGTCTCAATGCTCTCAACTCAGGGCAGGCTGTAAAGGCTCCAGGTGAGATTTTACTGATACGATTTTGAGCTACATTGAGCACACGGAGCTTTGTTAAAGGCTCACAAAAGCCCCATTCCATTTCTGTAAGCTTATTGTCCACAATACGAAGTCCGTACAGTTGGCTCAGTCCGGAGAATGATTCATTTGTCATGGTCTCTATCCGATTCTCACCAATGTCCAGTGTAGACCAAGTGGCTCAAGCCTGAGCGGAGAGCAACAGGCACTTGAGTCAGTTGATTGTCTGCAAGACCAAGATCTTGAAGATTTGTGCAGTTTTTCAATGAGTCATCGTCCATTTCTCGGATTTTATTGTGATCTAAGTACAACTGGCGGAGGAGGAACAAATTGGAGAAATGCCGGGAATCTATGAGGGTCAGTCTATTGTTTGATAAATCCAACGAGTGGAGATTTTTTAGGGATTGGAATGCTCCCGGGTTGACAGTTTCAATTCGGTTGTTGTCCAAATGTAATGCTTGGAGATTTACAAGATCCTTAAAAATGCTGGGATCAATGTAGCTTAGTTGGTTATGTGAGAGTTTCAATATTATCAGGCGGATCAAGCCATGAAACATATTGCCGGTGATCCACTGGCTTGTCAATGTATTTTGGGATAAGTCAAGCGAAAGCAAATTCCCCATTCCAGCAAATACTTGTGGTGACAAGGCAGAAATGGAATTATTACTGAGGTTTATTTCACGGAGTGTTGGATTGGATTTGAAAATGGATGGAGGTAAAGCTACCAGTCGGTTTGATGACATGTTTAACAAGCGGAGCTGGTTCAATCCGAAGAATGCAGAGTCTTCTAGCTCCTCAATCAAATTATTTTGGAGTCTTAGCTCAGATAATTTTCTCAGTCTATTCAAGGCATTTTGGTTAAGGTGGCGAAGGGTGTTGTGAGAAAGGTCCAAGTTTTGGATATTTAAAACACATGGGCTTCCACTACTACCACTGCTTTCATCATCACTACTACGAAAACTAGAGCTGGAGCCAAAACTAAGTTCTTCCAAGTCACTCAACCGATTCCGACTCATGTTCAGTTTGAGTAAGGATCTTAGTGGACAAAAGACATTTTTGTCATGAATAGCCCAAATGTTATTTTGGCTGAGATCAAGTTTCTCAAGATTTGACAACCCTTCGAAGGCTCCCATCTCTATATCCATTCCCACGGCGGAAGACCATTCACCATTTAAACTTGAAATGGTGAGGCTTCTCAAAAAACCCAAACTTGTCCAAATTCTGGTAGGGATTTTACGTATTTTACACGACTGAAATGAAACATCGTGAAGATTCCTCAACCGAAAAAAGCTCTGATTAGGATTGAGAAAACTTTCAAAAAATAGTTTGTCATTGCATTTCACATCAAGACGGGATGTAGACTCAAGTTGGTCCCGGTTGAATGTGTAGTTTGACCAAAAATCAACATTTAACGTTCGGACGTGACAATTAAGTGAGAAGGAATTCGCGCGAGGGTTTACTTGACGTTGTTGAAGAAATGGAGGGTATGCGGTTCCGGATGTGGAGTTTCTGTTATTATCATTGTTTAGAGTTGACCACACACATCCTTGCTGTTGAGTCATTTGAATAGATGGTTGTTGCCTTGCTATAACTGCAACGGCTGAGGGTATGGATGGGATGAATTCAGCACGGTAGCTGGCTACTGGAGATGATGTCCAGCAGATGAAAAACAAAACGAGGACTTTGTACTGATAATCCATTTTGGCTAGATTTTAAGAAATTCTTGATTTCTCAAAAATTCTTTTAAATACTTCTTCCCACGGCGATTTGTATTTTGTGCTGTCTGATATCTTTTGGGATGTTTCTTATCAGCAGCCTACAACTTAGGTTAGTGAGTTTTTGAAACTCATTTTTAGGTTGTTTGAAGGGGTATTTCTATCCCTTCCTTTTTGTGTGTAAATTTGATCTAGATTATTTTTCCCAAACAATCCTTATTTCTCTCTCCTGCAACACAATGTACAAAAGAAGAGTTTTAAAAATTGTTAGTACATATTTTTATCTTGACTCCTTCAGGATAAAATTCCTTATCCATTTTTCCAAACAATCCTTATTTCTCTCTCCTGCAACACAATGTACAAAAGAAGAGTTTTAAAAATTGTTAGTACATATTTTTATCTTGACTCCTTCAGGATAAAATTCCTTATCCTGAGAGAAAAACTGGTTCTTTTTGTTTTTTAACAGTACATGCTCAACTAGCATTTACTTTTATTTACTTTGTAAAGTACATCAAGAAAGATTGAAAAACCTTCATGCATGCATTATTACTTAGAAATATAACACACAAGTCTAAATGTTACCTTTTGACTCTCTGACAAGCAGGCGGAGATGATGTTTATTAGATGAAAAAATTCTTGTGAAAACCACACACTAAGATGATTTTAATTTTGTAGAGTTACACTTAAGTTCATAGCTTTTAATTAAAAGCTCAACATTTTTAATGTTGGGTAACTTTTTTAATCATTGATTAAGAATGCTTGACAAAATACAAGACGGATAAAGTCCAAGATAAAACTATAATTTTCTATTTTGCCTTGTTAATGTGTGAATGTTTATAATGATAAGGGTGTACGAGCAAACACACAAGATGTTTTAATACGACTTCTTGTTTTCTTGGTATCTTCAGCAAACACTAAGTGTCCTTTATAGACATTTCACACGCACATAACATTTAAAAATCAAGTTCTCGTTTCCTTTAAAAATATTTGATTTTATAACAACTCAACGAGTATTGTAACCAACGATCTACAAAACCTTTTCGTTTTCAGTGTTTAAACATTGAACACTCTTTTACCCAGACATGTCGATAGTGTCTGAGGGGGTCTCTGTCTGACTGTCACTGACAAGGTCTGCGAGTAAACTGACTGGAGTTGTGGCTAAGACCCTCAACTAAGTCTGAGCTCTTTACTGAGAACTGTCTTTCACTTCAAATGGGTATACACTAGAGGGTTGCGTTCATGAAATGTATCTACATTTTAACATGATCTCTTACATATACGTACATTTAGACTTGTAAAATCTTCTCCACTTATGAAGTCTGAGCTTTAAGTACAGATATATGTATACTGTATACCTATGTGGATGTATATGCAAGGGAGAAAATACGTTGCCTTCTAATTCTACCCCATCATATCAGAACTTGGTCTTATGGTCTTTTTATCTTTTGCTTGTATGGTGGTGGTGGTTCCGATAGAGATAGAACGTATGTACACCTTATGTATGTAGATGCATGTACATATTCATTTTTTCTTGCCTTTTACTACTGGATTCCTTCCTTGCCTGAATAATATATTCATTTGTTCAGGATATGGATATCTTACCACCACCACCACACATCACAGTAAACAACACTAAAGTTCATGGATACATCTAATATAGCGACTATATAATATGTGGAGTGATCATACATATACATAGGTATAGGTATGTTATGCAGATGTAACAAAAATGTTTATGAGAACCGAACCTCTTCTGGATTGACAGCGTTGTAGAGGGTTTATAAGCCATACAAGCATATTGCATTATGGATGAACAACATGCTTACATAGAATCTGGCAATGGTACATGGTACCTAAAAATGATAAGGTCCATGCACTAAAACGCATCATATATCTTTTTCTTCACTTTGTAGTAGTAACTTTAGATTTTTTGTGTCCATGTGTATCGTAAAGTATGAGATGTGTGTGTCTATGAACATGTACATTTGAGGGTTTTGTGCTTTGTTCGGCTAACAACGTATATTTCCTAATTTAAGCATCATATTTCTCCTTAAGTGCGACATGGTTGCTTTTTCTGCTACTACACTTTTATCTACATACGTGGAGAGAGAGAGAGAGAGAGATACAATATATTACATTCCTTTTTAAAAGTGCCCGTACAATGCATAACGTCTCTTCAATTTCCATATAAAGTAAGGACCAGCAAGAGCGATATGCTTAGATTGGAATATTGAATGTTGTTACTGAAGACGTAGAAGAGTGTTATTATGATGATGATGACTTGCTTTTACAAGTGAAATGCATAAATTCTTCAATTTTGGCTATGATGGTTGTTGCATAAGTGCTGTGGCAGTGGTTGTTGTGATGTTATTGCTCTTTTGATGCATTTCTGTTGCAATGTCAAGCACAAAATATATATCACGGACTAGACTGGTCAAATGTATTTTTGCTTCGTTCTTATCCATTTTTGCATGTCTGTCTCCATTTGATCTCAAACTGATTTATTTTGTGGTGGTGGAGGAAAAAATGCAGAGTAAGTAGAAACTTGCGTCTAATTTTGGTTGTACCAGAGAATGCTTTCTAATCAAATGTGATGAAGGAGATTACTTACACGCGTAAATTATATTCATGGATTATACACATGTATTGCAATACTCTATTTAATGAAATTGTACATCTTGTTCCTAAAACATGCATTTTTCCTCTTTCTTGAGTTTCTACTTCAGATTATGAAACAATTGAAGCAATATTGTTAATAATTATAAAATCTGAAAACACAAGACGAGCCCACAGCTGGATATTTTAAAATTAAAATGAAGCTTGAGTGTAAAACACTTATCTTTAAAGTTTTCAAATTCTTAAAAACGTGTTCGTCTGTAAAATACTTTTTCTTCAATCACACGCTACGTTTTATGAATAAATCTGATTTGAATTATTCGATTGCATGCTACCGATCGTGAAGTACATAATATACATAATCATGTTCAAGCATAGGTATGTTTTTAAGT
>JAHZNG010001051.1:0-10183 GCA_027744375.1 Orchesellides sinensis
CTACAAGGATGTAGGAAGTTTAGAGTGATAACATAGTTGGGGCCGTAATGGCCGTTAATACTTGACTTGAATTGAGAGAAAATTTCCTGGTGTAAAAGAACATTAAACTGTGTTGCCATGTAACAGTTTCCCTGTTGGTATAAGTGCAGCATGGTGATACTCTCCCACCAAAAGCTTTCTTTTTTTCTAAAGTTATTTCTTGCTAATGTTTTCCGGAAGGCGTAAAACTGCTATTTGCTCTTAATTTTTTAGAGGAACTGGTCTAAATTACACGTTTTCCGTTTTATATCCACATCCAGCAATCCAAAAAAAATCCCCAAATAAAAAGAAACTGTGGCAAGAAGCAATAAAGTTGAATCTTTTAAACAGAGTTTTTGGGAGGAGAAAGACGAAGAAAAAATGGGAAAGAAGATGTGGCCTGATGATATCATGGTCCGTTCGTTACATATTTAACGTAATGGTGGGGTATGTGCGGTGATGATGACGACAAGGCCAGTGGGCCAAAACGACGAGAAGATGGCTTGGGAAACGATACAGTTTGCAATTCTTGCAAGCCAAAATGACATAAAATGAATAAACCATGCAATAGAAACGCAATTGGAATGTAATATAGTTGTATTCACTCAGATAGCAATCCGCTTATATGTGAGACGAGAAATTTTTTTTGTAATTTTCTGATGGTATTTTTCTTTTATTTTTTACAGGAAAGTGATACGGGCTTATCAGGACAGTTGGAACCATCGGTGTCGACTTCTATTCTGCTGTATACATAGCAAGCAAAATAGGGTGAGTCAAATGTGACTGAGATTATATTTTTTAATAATGATTTTTTTTATTATGTGTGATGGGTAAATTGCTGTTGTCTGTTAAACTGACTGTTGAAAAATCACAAATTTTAGTATGAAAGTCAGATTGTATTTTATTGATAAGGATGTAATAACCAAACCAAAAGAGAGAAAAGCATGAAAATCAGATTAGATTGTAATTTTATTTCAATTTCTTTTTGAGGTTCGCACCCATACATAGTAAATCATGTAAACGAGGGCATGGCACAAGATGTGTGGTGGAAGAGAGGAGAAGGGCTCAAACGAAATACTGTCTTGTTCTTCTTATTTGCAAATCAGTGTATTGAATGATGGTGAGAATGGCAGCAAACTTAAGAAAACCAATGCATTTCGTTGTACATGTCTCTCTAGTTAGGAAAGTATTGTGTAGAGGAGAAATGCAAACAAAAGAGAATCAATGTCCCATGGGAAATGTAAGAGTTCCAGAGCCATGTCCCAAAGTTAATACAACATCTTGTTTCCAATAATTTACCAAGAAGATACGAAGACATATTTTGTGGAAGTGCAAGTTCCATGCAAGAAATATATTAGTGTAGTGAATGCATCGTAATTTTGGTAGATTGTTGGTATTTTTGCTTCTTTCACTTGCATCCTTATCTAAATTGCCCAAAATAATATTTATAGTGAAAGCATATTTTTTATTATTTACATTATGNATATTTATAGTGAAAGCATATTTTTTATTATTTACATTATGCTGCAGTTGGACAAAACTTTATTTGCTCGTCTAACAAATTATGTTCCATCAGTTTTCCCCAAAGATGATAAGAACTATTCAGAGTTTGTTTGAAAAGTTTGTTTTGAAGATGTGGACCTAGCAGACTTGCTAACAAGATTGATCAGAAGGGTATTTATGTATGTATGTTATACTGGCTAACAACGTTACGAGATCAAAGGTGTATTGATATTTTGGGATATATGCATTTACATTTTCTAATGATATATATTGCAAGCATTTGTGTATTAAATTAATCAACATCATGAAAGGTGACACGTGAGGGTTGTGATTTAAAAAAAATATTGCTTACCGATGACCGAAAAAACTTTACTACAAACGTAAAGTTTTCTGTATAACCATAAATTTATTTTAAAATAATACAAATGTATGTATTTCGTTGCTATACAATGACTATAAAGTGTTTTGACAAAGAAAAAGTTAGATTTCTCGCGTAACAAAATTGAAAGGAGAAAGACTCAGAAATATTTAGCATCAGTCCCTTCCCAAATAGGTTGAACTTTTGATACACCAAAAACGTAGCAAGGTCCAACCCAACACTCAAACATTTCAAGAATGGCGAGGCATAAGTCAAGAAAGACAAATTTCATTCCGTTTCTTCTCTACGTGCCTGCTGACATGTGGTGCATGTACAAGACGAGCAGAAATGAAAAACCCTTTGGTCACGTCTCACAGTCTTCTTGGATAACAAACGCTTTTCAGCTTCAGATACAGTTTTCTTCGCTTACTCTTCAAAAAATGAAATTGCATCATATTCACTCAGTCTGCCTCCTCTTTTCATAACCATGCTTCATATTGAATTCATAACGAATTACAGCTGGCAACTCTCGAACGCGGTTCTGCATGGAGTAATGAAAAAACGTTGGAGTTCTCTTAGCCTTATATCTCTGTTCACACATCTGGTCTGGTGTAGACCTTGAAATGTGAGAGAAGGGTTTAGATTTTTATGCGCCATATCCATATTTATTTCCATACAGGCAAAAACTATACTTTACTCCACACTGCACTTCCGCTTTTCATTCAATAGTGTAAAAATGAAAATGTCATAGATTCAAGTAATCTTGTACTCACAGTTTTTTCAAATGCACTAAAAGAATACTATTTTGGTGCATGGTCATGTCCTTCAATGCAGCATGACGGGTTTTTGTCACGAGAAGGACATTGTCATGTTTTGTATAGTACTGCACAAGAAATGTCAAGGTTGACTGTCAACCGTAGATAAAAGAAAGGGTTAAACGAGTGCACTCTGCACTCAACTTTCTCTTTACTTTTCCTGTAATTAAGAACAACGATCCCAACGAGTTGTCTCATTTGTCTCTCTTGTTTGCCTTTCATGTTCGTCCTGGTGCCAAACATCTATGTTCTGATGATGACAACTAACAATTCCATATGGTGCATTGGTGAAAATTGACAAACCGTTTGATGATGACACATCTGCTTGCCTCTCTCTCTCATCCGGACTTTGGCCATGATCACAATGACTCCTTTGATCATCACCATGAATCCTTTTGCTTTGGACATGACTGTTCTCTCTAATGGGATGGGTATCATTCTGCAAAACATGTCGGGCCATATCCTTCCTGCTGCTCTGTTACAACATAAAAAAAATCCTTGTGGCTTCATTATGACAATATGGATACCAAATGAACTCTGAACTTTTCATCAACATGTGCTTTCTTTCCTCCATTGTTTCTTATGATGATAATGGATTTGCGGTATACTTTGCATTTTTTGTCTGTGTCGTTGTTGTATATTATCCTCTTTTCTTATTTTGTAAATGCTCAGGACTCATTTGCCGACCTGGCACGATTACTCTCGGAATTTTTCCGAGATTTGGATGTCGTTCCATCAGACGTGATTGCCGGCCTATTGTTGTTGCGAAGACTTCAAAGACTTGAACAATGCTCGATAGTGAAACAGGTGAGAAAAATATTTCAGTCATTATAATTTTTATGATGGTAATAACATTTTAAACAAAGAATCAAAATGCGTGCTGAAATAATAGGATTTAGAAAAAAGTTTGGTACAATAGGGCACTGTTTCTTCATTGCGGAACGGTATTATGCACAAAAATATAATCCCCAAAGGTAAAATTGTGGAGCAGTTGTTGTAGCACAAATTTCCCCATTGAGAATACGCTATCCATATTCATTCCAACAGAGAAAGCTCGTTATCTTTACCGTTTTCAGATTAAAAAGTCTTTCTTCACGGGCTATTTGTTTTGAATGCTCTCAGGAAAGCATTTATAAAAAGATAATAACATCCGCAAGCAAACTAAATTTTTTTATATAGATCATAGACTTTAGCATTTGTTATGATGATGATGCAAGCTGAATGAATTATTAAGGCTGTAATGTACACGGCAAGTAGTAAAAAATGTGATTACAATGTGAGCTGGGTATTTTTTTTACTGTAGTGGTAATTAAAATAAGAAAGTAGAAAATAATCTTGTGATATGATGATAATGTTTTCTTTCCCCCTTTTGTATTTTTGTTTGTGAGAACAGAAGCGAAACAATACCTACGAGTTTCTTTCAGGAATTGCAATCACTCCCAAGACCAAATTCGTTGCTCTCAACGATCCAAAAGATCTGGAAACTTTCCGCAACGTGGTTCACTACATGCAGTACGCCTCAGCTGCCTATGGTTGGCCATGGTACGTCATTCCAAATGGTGTTGAAGGGGTTTGGAAACTTTGCTCAAATATACGGTAAGCATATACTTGACTATAAAAACTTTCCATTAGAAAACTTTTTTAGTAATAGTTTTCCTAGAATATGTAATGCGACTGGAGATTTACCACTTTTTATCTTAATTAGTGACTAAGGTATATAAAATACGTAAAGATTCTAAAGAGCTTGTATGTGCCTATATGTGTTCCACCTTTCTCACCGTATGTGGTTTATTATATAAAGGAAACTTTCAAGCAAGGAATTAAGTAAACTGTATGGCATTTTAAAGAGAAAGCAGGTATGGGGCGTTATGAGAAAAAACAAGACTTCTTTATTTGCTTATGATTAGCTT
This sequence comes from Orchesellides sinensis, assembly GCA_027744375.1. Classification (NCBI taxonomy): domain Eukaryota; kingdom Metazoa; phylum Arthropoda; class Collembola; order Entomobryomorpha; family Orchesellidae; genus Orchesellides; species Orchesellides sinensis. The sequence goes on from JAHZNG010001051.1 coordinate 4,605, forward strand.
TCTCCACACACACAACGGCCTCATCATTTAGCAGCCTCAAGGTTTCTTCCTATTTGGAGCAGCAGGAGAGTTTCTCAATTCAGCTTAGCCTAGTTTGACTATATTTTCAAAGAAAGTTGTTTTATAAACTGGACACTCATTCAGTGTACATGCATTACCCATACCTAACTTATATTCATTGCTGCGGAATAGGAACGAGAGTAATATAACCTGTGTGAATAAAAAGGATATGTGTAATGGAAGCTAATGTACAACAATAAGTAGTAGAATGGTCATGTCGTGATTATGATTATGATGATAGTCATCGTAACAACATCATTGCAGATGCTTTTTTTTACCGCAGTACATTACTCTAAAGTTCTCTTCCACCATACTATGTACGATGAATAAGGTCACAATTATTTATTTGATTTTCCATAGGCATAATATACATGAAACGCGTCTTCCTTTGTTAGAGTAGTAACAACTTAAGATAGATATTATTATTATTGTCGTTATTACTCCCATTATCCCATAATATACTATTAGCTTTTTGTTGGACGCAACGTATATTGAAATGGAATGGGATTATGAATGCCGGTTGCTAAAAACTAGTCCATTGTTTGCGAAATACTTTTGTAATATTTTGGCAAGTATGAATGTTTTTACTTCTTCCCGTTTGAAACATTGTCCTTTCTCCGTTCTTAAAACTTGTCATTAATGAAATTGCTTGATTCCGAATGCCACATACTTTTCACTCTTTCTTAAGAATACTTAAAAGATAAGTAGTAACATTGGAATAATTTTTGATTCTATATAAAGTAACTTTGCTCATTATTAATTCGATAATATGTAATTAAGCAATATTATTCAAGTCTATTAAACTTTTACTAATTTCCATGGCTCATACTATTCCCAATAATATACTAAATTTCGTTGACTATGACTTTTGTATATCAAATACATATTTTGTAATGGGAATCCATTTGTTTCAAACTTGTGCCAAATGGATAGCCATAACATCTCCTTTTAATCTACACTCTAAACCTATACACAACCCCCAAATGTATTGTATGAAAATGATGGCCTGGCTACTTTCAAATAACTCATCGTTTATCAGGAATATTGCTGTTCTACCCATCCGAATGACGTGAACAGTAACAATCTGATTATTTCTCTGAAGAGAACGGACACAGAAGTGAGATTTCATTTTAACGTAGTGGATGATGATAAGTAACACGTTGTGTGAAGCATTATTTGGTGCTAATGAGTGAGTGGTAAAGCCAGGCACACATAAATCAATGAGCTCCACATAACAATATGGATATTATACATGAATACACACACTTGCGTCACACATAACATGATCATTACCATTGCATTTATTTATCTTCCTTTCTCCAACCCTTTTAAAACGGGGCAGCAGACCGAGAAAATAAATTCTCGCTCTGCTTCTTGTCTGTTTAAACAGCACACCTAAAAATAGAGCTGTATGCATACAATATTAAAATCAGATTATACATTTATTAATATCCACACTACATAAATCTCTATACCTTATTATTAGATTATTGCAGAGTATTAGTCAAGTACGTCAACACTAACACTCTTCTGCTGGAAAATCTGTGTCTCAACCAACTTTTTTGTTTCATGCCTGCCTGTTTAAGAAAAAAGAAACTAACGTTGCCATGTGAAATCTTCATTTTGCCCGGGTAATTAGATTACAAGATACCCGGTTAGGTTTCTGGTGGCTTACTTTCTATAAGTTATTTGAAATTTGCAAAAATTCGCAATACAAAAGGTATTTTGTAAAATACAGAGGAAAAATTCATTTTACCCAACACAAACTTACAAATTATGTTCATTAAATTTGTTTTCCCCGGTAAAGTTGCTACCTTGCTCTTGAAGAATTTTCCCCCTGTTTTTCTGTCTGACTGCCAATGGAAATGAAACCGAAACCAAATTCTCACACTTTCTTCTCGTCTCTTTTTCCCTCTAAGCTTTTCCAGCCTTAATAGATTCCTCCGTCTCCCTGAGCAGTCGAGTAGCATTTGAGAGCCAAGTTGTATTGCATTATCACCGTGAAGAAAAGTATCATGAGAAAAGAATCAGGGAAAATTGAATTTGGTAGGATTTTAAGTGTGAAATTAGATTGATTCGTTCCTTCGTGTCTTGTCTAAGAGTTTTCTTCCTTTTTTAGATTGGTCTCGAGCGATAAGAGTTGATTGGAGTGGAGAAGGGAGAGAGTTTGTTGTTGATGATTGAATGGAAAAGATGCTAGAGCTTGTTACTTATACACACACACACACACTATATTATATTATTACATAATATGAATGTATCTATGATGCATTGTGTTTTCCATTGCCTTTCTTCTTTCACTCTGGAATGCATAGCGTAGCATATTATTTTGTATCTCTCTATCGCTCCCTCTCCACCTTCTTCAGAGAAGAGGAGCAGGAAGTGAGCAAGCTATTATTATTATATGTGTGTATACGGAAGGAAGAGAGCAAAGTCAGCTTTCACTCTCTCGCTCTCTCTCTTTTCATTAGCAGTATTAGTCAGAGTGAATAGTGATATTTAAGAGCATTAGTGTTTATCTTGCCAAAACCGTATCCTTTGCTGTGCTCCATCCACGCTTCGTTCCCTTTTTTAGTGCCACTCACTAACTTACACACTAACTAAATATGTATTTTTGTCCGTTTATCTTAATATGCTACGAAGTAGCCGAAGTAGGGTAGGAAATCTTTGGCAGCCCTTTTCAAGATTTTTCTGGGCGAATCGTATGCATGTAAGCATGATAATGTGATGTATTGTTGTATGCCACTTTTTTATCCTGGGATTTATTTATTTACTATTTTGAAAGTTACACACTTCAATTATATTTTATTGGCAAGAGAAATCTTGTATACTTTGGTAAAGCAATCATGCTTAAGTGAATTGTAAAATGGCACAATATGCTAAAAGTATGAAAGTTGTTCATGCATGGTTAGAGTGAGTTTTTATGTCGTCAAATTATCCACAAGAGAAAAGTACATCAATATGTCACGATTTCATATTCTGGATTCTGGCATATTCATCATGCTGATTATGATAATTTAGAATAAATGTCATGTTTATATTTTATGGAAAATTTTGCTTGATACGATAATAACCACATAAAAGGTGACGGATTGTCACGTGTTGGATATATTCCAGGTGTAATACAAATCCTGCTGAAAGAGCAGCCTATTTTTGGTTTGCTATTTTGGGGAAGCACATATTTGATTCTAACAAGGACTGCAGGAAATTCTGTAAAAGCTTTCGCACTCGTTTATGCTTGCGTTTCCGGAGCAGGAAGCAGAAATTGACAAAGTCAATTAAAGGAATTCCGCGTATGCGAACAATTTGAATATTATATTTAATTATTGATTGTGTTGTATATACACTTTGAAACACAGATAAACTAATTTGAAAAGTGTATCCTATAGTTTCGTACAATCATACTAACTTAGAGTAGGTATTTAAATATATTACTCAAATCTTTTGGCAGAGATTACTACTGGTTAACTCAATTCCAATATACAAACAGGTTCTCAAAACCGCCAACAAAAATAGGAAACCATTTGAATAATGTTTTGTCCACATGAGAGAAAAATTGTTAGAAAAAAAAAGAAATAATTGAACAAGTTTCTTATAGCACTTGTTTGTGCTTAGTCAAAATTTAATTTAAAAAGAGCCATTTATCTTAACACACACATCTAAATTTTATACCTTTTCCTTACATAGCTGCTGCTGTCATCACACTCCATGCCGGAGAGGTGGTCACCATCATCAAAGCGATTTATCCGAAGTGGTTGTGGAGGATAACTGCTGCTACTGTAACTATGCCGTCATTCCTACCATGTTTGCCTCGGGAACTTTTGATGTGATCTATGCCACTTACCATGTGGACGTCGGGGAGACCCCGTTCTTTGTCGTGGTCGACTACGAAAAGGAAGCTATCGTGGTGTCCATCCGTGGAACGCTATCCCTCAAGGTAAACAAAAAAAAACAATCTCTAAAACTATTTCAGATAAAAAATTACATCCATTAAGTATAAACCATAGCTTATATACACATACTAAAACGTCAACCAGATTGAATGTTTGGCTTAGAACCTTATTTTATCAGCATTAGTTTTCGGCGACATTATTATTATTATTACTACCGGAGAAAGCGATTTTGTACTTGACATTTTATCTTATCAGTGTTGGCAAACACATTTTCCCATCTTCAATACATAATCCATATTCCTACATCGTCTTTTTATATTAACTCATCCAGTCATCCACCTCTCATCAATTTATTACGTGATGAAATACATAATACCTGGTATGTGTGCACAATAATAACTAAATTGCTATTAGTGACTACGCACCATATATCCAGGCATATTTTCCTTTTTTATTATTAAATTTGTTGCAATAATCTTGAACCATGTATTGACACATAATTTTGTCTCAGAAAGAATAAGTTGTTTCCATATAAGTTTCACAATTGATATTACATATTATATGTACATATGTATTGCATAAAACCATAAATAAATCTTTTTTTATGCTTCTTCATCGTCCAATCCTTATGTCTATGGGTTTTTGGACCGATTTCTCTTCTGAGATCAAATGATTTTATTACTTTTCTCTCTCTCATGCTTTGCCAGGATGTAATCACGGATCTAAATGCCGAAGGGGAGCCGCTGCCTTTAGACCCACCAAAGGAAGACTGGCTTGCCCATAAGGTATGTTGTAGTAGTAATAATATAATATATGTTTGATAGTGATAATGTTAAATGCTCCCTAGTGTAGTTTGTTATATAAATATACGAAGAGATGTAGTTAACTGCAGACATATTACTTTCTTCTGGTACATGTGTAAATGTGCAATGCAATTTTATCCAGCCGCGTCCCCCACATCTTTTTCCCCTCTTGCAAGTTTTCATCTTGATGAGCTGATGTGTGCGTGACTAAGCTCTTGTAACAAATGAATTTGTTCACAAGAGATGTATTTTAGACTGGCTGGAGAATTTTCATTCTCTGTTACAAAAAATAAAAAGCTATGCTAGATTCTCTTGCTTGAAGTATTTATTAGACGTGGAAAATAAATGCTACATTTAATTTTCCTCTACAGGGCATCAGAATAACGGTAGTCGGTTTTATGCGTTTAATCCAAGCGAAAAACATTCATTATTCTGAAAACTCACGGAAATTAATCCGAAAGGAGTTTTCAGTCATTGAGCGGATGTTATTTACAAAATACAGCTTGGATGATACATACTACGGCAATGTACGGCTTATGAAAAAATCTTTGTAGTAGTTTGAAATGAGATGTCAATTTTTGAACGCATAAAAAACACTTGAAAAGCCTCAAGTTTTAGGCCTCTTTAATTTAAACCATGCATAATATTGAAATTATATACATTTTGCTTACATTTAAATTAAATAAAAAATAAAACTGCTTAATTATGCTTAATTAGGTTGCTCAATGTTCAAATGACCATGTTAGCTTTATATTTAAACGAGCAAAAAGGGAGCGATCCTGGCAAACCTTTTTTTATGAATGAAAGGGACAGTGAATTTTTT
>JAHZNG010001052.1:0-15479 GCA_027744375.1 Orchesellides sinensis
GACGCTTGATTTGTCTGTTTTTCCCTTTTGTTTACAGAAAATTCACAGTTGTTTAATAAAGTTTACACCGATGGTAAACAGTTGAACCAACGATAACCGGCACCCACAGAAATACAGATTCTTTTTCTCGCCACGGTTCTTCTAAATCATTTGTCGGAACCCAAAACTTCTCCAATAATAATTGTCTAGATTGCAAAATATGACTTTTATGAGATTTGCAATAAAAGCATTCCCCCTCCCATTTGATGTTGTTACTCCGTGCTCTTTTAAGGCACCAAATCCGTTATTTGTAAAAATTTGCATAACTATGCTGATTTTTGGTTTTTGCAGATTTGATGCAACAAGTAGCAAATATGTATCTGTTGTAGTTAGTTGTTGGTTCTGGATGGTCCATTCTACCCTTCTTTTATTGTTTTAATGAACCAAAGGGCAATGATAGTTCACATTTGTCGTTAACTATGACAAAAAATGTAATTACTAGGAATATTAAAAACTAGCCAGGACCAGTTTAAGTTACTTCTTGATGTATTCACGTAAGGTACATATTAAGAATTGAAGTAGTCTTGCATAAAGGGATTCGGATAAAAAGTAAAACTAAAGTGATGGGTCAATGTTTCTAACAGTTAAATTTTTTCTCTTTGTCTATTCCGGTTAAAAATGTTACCCTTCAGCTTTTAAAACAATATGAAGACACACTCTTCATTCAAACGCACAGTACAAAGTACATACATTTCGAATCCCAACCCACCACTCATAAATAAAACGAAGAACAATGCGGTCATTTAATATAGTGCTGCTGGAAAAGGTGCATTATGACTCTGAAGATTGACTGATACAGCCCAAGAAATTGTTTGAGACCCTAATGTTGCTATCATATCACATTTCGATATACTGACGTCTACTAAGCAAGGCAGGAAAAAATCTTAAGAGCCAGACAGGCAGTCTACACAAACATTACATGTTCAATTTCACAAGATGGTCAGAGAGTGGGGCCAGAGGCAAGCCAAAATTTTAATGTAAAATAAAATGAATCACACAAAAGAGATACTTGTTGTTCCATTATTTTTCTTTCTTCCTCTCTTCTATCTTCCAGATTGAGATATGAGAGAGTGCGCGTTAATGGTAATGCAATAAAGTGTACATAAATAATTCACATTGAAAAGCCAAACAAAAAACGAAAGAATTCAAATGCTTTAATCGTGAAATAACGTGTGAATCAGGGAATAATGATAATTCACTCATGCTTTAAAAAGGCAGCTTAACGTTTTATAAAGAAATCTAAGGCTTTTTTATGTTCATTAATATTAAAAGAATTTTTCTTTCAAAGTTAGTTTGAACTTTGCCATTACATTACTAGCTTGCATTGATATGATAATACCTGATTTGTACAATACAAACAAAAACTGGAATGCATTTGATGGAAGGATTTATCCCTGCTTACATGCTTTTATATGCATTCATTTTGATCCTTTTCAATTATTACCTGTACACTGAAACAGGGCTCGCAGTCTTCGTCTCTCAGTCTACTTCTAATTTACTTTAGAAGTAATTGTGCACTAGTACACATACATACGTATGTATGTAGATTTGCATTATACACCTCCTCCTTATTATTGTTTCCGCATTTCATTATATCCTATTCTGTGCTATTTAACAATAAATTAAATTATTCATAATCCTCTCAAAGCTCACTCACCTTCCTCCATTTTTTAAACGAAATCAAAACCAGTAGCAAAATGTTTTACAGAGAAGCTGTCACAAATCATAGTTTTTTTTGTCATGAAGGCTTACTACCAACCGTTGCGTAAGAAGCACTTGTGAAAAATTAAATTGCTCAGGTGTTGCCTATTGTTGTCATCATTTGCATGATTTAATGTCGTATCATATCTTGTGGCTACAACTGTCTGCATGTATTTCTTCCACCATTTTAAAATGCGATGAGCTGTTCTCCCATTTACTAATCTTGCTCTTTAATCAGTTGTGGGTGAACATTTTTGAATGTGGAAATAAATTGTTGTATTTAAATTCAAAGCTGGAACATGAGAGTCATCCTATTGTCACGATGTCACGAGCCTGTTGTTTGCTGGAATAAGTATATGATTTAAAGATGCATACCTTATTCGCTTTTAAAGGTTGTCCAGGCGTAGGTTGATAAAAGTCTGATAAACATCACTGAGTAAAAAACGCTTAAGTGAAACAGTATATACAGTATTTTAGGGAAAATCCTAAGAGTTTTTGTTTTGTGAATTTATGTTTGAATGATACATATGAGATTGTGGTTTAATGTGATGATCCTGCAACAACTGGAGAGAATGCACAAGATGGATGACTACATTTAGCAAAAAACGGTTATTTATCACGTGCAAAATATTAACCTTTTGCTTTTTATTGCTGTGAAGACTTCAAAGAAGAATGTATTTTTTGGCTGGAATATCGCCATCCCTTGTAAAGGTAAATTATAGCTAAATGCTGTCTTGCCATGAGTACATGGCGTACGTTACTCAAATGCATTAAAACCAAATTCAGAAGCGAATGATGTAGTCATATCACATATCCCGATACTAGTCATAAGGAAAATCATTTATAGAACACGTTTGTATTCGACACTCTTTCAGAACTCTAATTGGCACTAGAAAGGAGTCATTTAGCTATAATGCTACCCTGTCACAGTTAGTCCTAAGCTAATTTTTTAATTTTTCAAGTTAAATCTCCATAATAGAATGCAAATGATTTTATAACCCTTCAAACTGTCACATTTTTTAAAGAAGACTTCCTTTATTGGCTGTTTTATTGCAGTATCCTCGCACTCACATGCTAGCTGGTGTTCCCATAACTTTTAATTATTATACGTTATGCCATGCCTTCCTCATGTTTGCCCACTGTGCCAGGAAAGAAATAGGCGGGCGTGTAATGTAAAAGAGAAATGATCAGAAAAATAAATGGTTGGCTGTGATATGAACTCATCCAGGAAATTAGAATTATGTCAGAAGGTTAAATAGGCGAGTAAACAAGCAATACATAAAAAACATGTAATAAAAGGAAAGCATGAAATCTCAAAAGGGTGGAATATAAAAATCTCCGCTTTCCAGACTGCCTTTCCAACTTTAGTATGTGTATACATTGAATTGTATATTATGTTATGTCCGTATCAAAAAAATTGAGCATAAACTTGAGCGTTTACATTCGGCATGGCATGACTTGATTAACCACCATCAGATACTCAAGCAATAAAATAAAAATGGGATGGGCCACCGTGCTGCCCATTATTGTTTTGAAAACTGTAGGAGAAAAAAAACTGTTGCTGCGGAATATTTACTATTGAAATACTTATACAGATGTTCTACGTACATATATACATACATAACCATATCATCATAACTTGAGATCATATCCTACACGAAGTTTTTTGCCTCCCCAAACTCTAGTATCTATCATTTATACAAACTTTTATCGTTTACTTTCGGTATACCTGTGTCTACTATGATTCTTGAACGAAAAAACAGTTTTCTTTCGATGAAAATAAAGTTATTCATTAAATATAAAATTTATTTTAACGTATATATGTAACAATGACTTTATGAATTAAGAAAACTTAAATAATCCAAATCCAAAGTGGATAGGCAGCCGGAAAGGCTTCCGTCCGTGTGTGCATGTGCATCTTATATTTTTAAATGCTCCTATTGATGGACATATCATTATTTCAGGCATATCACACCAGTTTCAGTGGAACTTGGTTGATATGCCTTTTTAACACATCTCATAGGCAATTTTCTTCTGTAAATCTGATACCACGGCTGTAAAAATAATATGACTCCATTATAAGGAACCCATATAAACAATTGTTATCCTTCTACATACAAAGCTGATTTTAAAGGTAGAGTGAAGCCGTTTCAAAATCTTTGTTGCAACGCAAATACGAAAAAGTTATTAATTGCTAAGAAAGTTACAGACAGGACATGATAACCAACGATAACAAAAGAACGGCTAAAATGCTTGAAAGTGTGAGGCAACTTCAAATTACGTGACTCAACTAAATGAGTTTACTATAATTTGTTTAATTTTGTAAATGCCTGATATGTATTTTTCATTACCCCCTTTTTGTTCTCATTCTTTAGCTATTCTTCTGAATCTTTTATCCTGAAACTCATTTAAATTCAGACTGAGCTCCTATATTTAAATCATTCCAGATATGATATGAACTTGTATGTACGAATGTGAAGTGCATTTTTAATGGGGTTATGCTTACTGAATCCAACAAATTAAGATATCTCGTACAAAATGAACATGCTCCCATGAGATGCATGCAATGAATTAATAATTTTCGCTTTGGATTTATACTGTTTTAGCTACTGGAAAAAAATGAGCGTGATGTTTGTTATGACAGCTGTTAACAATAAACTCCAGGGGAGGTTTCTGACTCTTTGCCGGCTTTCCTTGACACTGTGTCTCGTTTCATGATCATGGTATTAATGTGTCTACATTACATTTACACCATAATAAATCCTCCTAACAAAAAACAGCAAATTAAATGACTCAGAACTCATAGATCTAATGAAGATCATAACAGCATAGCAATGCTTAGATCCATTCCAGAAGCCTTTGTATTCTATCGTTCACTGTTACCTGTAATTAAGGGGTAATAATCGATTCTAAGCTGTAATTATTGTGTAGCATTTATTTATAACACTGACTGATGTATGAAGAACACCAGCTGCGTTCTCTCAAACATCTAGGTTTATACATACGATATGCACATTCTTCGATTTACAGTTTACATGCTGTATTGCTGTGTGATATCCTCTGATTGAGCCTTCCATCGACTTTTACATGATTTTTTGAAACAACTGGCATACTTCATGAACATTGCGAATATATTACCATATCTCCACCATTCCTCATCAAATCTAAACACAGCATTTTTGCAATCAATTACCAGTAGAGTAAATATGAATAAAGGAAATTCACACATCCATTACATTTCTGCAGTATAGTCACAATCCAGGTAGAAAAAACATACATTACCGGCATTACCAACGTTTTAAAATATACATTAGACCAGGCGAGAAACAAATACCAAGGAAGCATTTTCACTCCAAACCAATTCACATTCTTTTTATTTTGGTACAAGACAGCTAGTTTTCTTTCAAAATCATCTCATGCTATTTTAAAACTATGCATATCTGCTTCAAACAAACTCTACGTAAAAAATTGTCCCCAGAGAATTTCTGAAAAACAAGCCATACAACACAGCAGCGGCAACTCAAATATATCACAAAAACATAGAAGTCTTGAGAAGTTTACACATTTCTTTGACCATTTACACTCTCCGAGAAAATTATTCCTAACAAAGTCTACACGCATATGGGTAGGTATATAAGATGTACAGATAAAAAAGCACGCCACAATCGTATAATGTGTAATGCTGTAGACAACTCAAAACATTCATTAGAGAACACAGAGTAGAGCCTGGAAACATCTTAATTTTTCACTCTGAAATGCACTTCGTGAGTTATATATATGAGAATGAGGCAATGCAACTGACAGAGAACGCATTGCAATTATATTAAATGCAATAATGTGGCCCTGTTATGTTTTTATCATGTTACGTGTTACAAAAAAATGTGTCCATGGAAGAGTATTTAAAATCATACACATACGTTTCTGTCTGTAAGGATGGCTCAAGCTGTTTGTCAAACTACATCTTGTGCCTTATTTACACCAGCGTAGTCGTTTAAAGTGCATTTATAACGAGCGCATTGGATAATTCATTTTATGTAGTAAGTTTTTGCCGTTTTTAGGAGTTGTTTTTGGTAATAGCATGATGCAGTTTTCATGAACCCTCATGGATTGAGTAATAATGCTTCTCATCCCTTTTCAATATATTTACATAGACGGGAGAGAAGTAAGTATCCGAAAATAATGCTGGTGTGTGTGTGTGTGGTGGCTTTTAAGCAGAGAATGAGTATCATGATGGTACATTTTTAAGCAGAATGCACTTGCATTTGAAAACTGACTTTTACGGCACATATTGGTCTCATTACTGTAACAGAGCCGAAGGCTATCTGATCTCTCCTCTAGAGATCGGTTGTTTAGTCTTGTAGTTGGTGTACGCATTCTGTCTTTGTCAAACGCAAAACGCGTCCAAGAAAGTGGATTGTCTCTTGACGCCTACGCACACACACAGACACACTTTCATTCAAGAAATTTTATACAGTTTTGGAGTTTGCCCGATGATTCCGTGGCAAACCATAATCACACATTGCCTTGAGTTGATGTGACGTGTTAAAAGTTCCTACATCAGTTTAGATTTTCTGCTCCGTTCAGTTTTCCATCAGTTGTATATAACGCAGTTCACTGGAGTACAAACTTAGTATACTTTTATCTCAAAGGGATTTCCTGTTTTATTAAGGAACAGAAATAAATGACGGTTGTAAAGTATCTTACATACCATGCAGTATTTTTAGTTCCATATGTTGGTGATACTTAAAACAAAAACAAGATAGTGGATTTTATAACAAATCAAAACAACGCACATGCGGAATTAATCATTGTTGCACAATGGGTTCAATAGCCGCATGATTTTCCCCGTAATTTTGTGCACTCACTCGCTAAGTTGCGAACATGCCTGGAAGTAAAGGCACGAAGTGTTAATTAATTAATGCGAGGAAGCGTGCAGGCATAAAATATTAAGACACTTAACAAAGCAAGTTAATTATCCACAAATTTTAAAACTGCGCTCATAGTTGGTAATTTAAATTCGCACTTCTCGTTTCAGTGAAATTGTCATGATTAAATGTGTGTGCGTAAGCGTCTTCTGGTGCAGACGCATTTCTAAACAAATGCTAATGTTTTATGTAAGCATGCTAATTTTTTGAAGGTCGAAATTCATCTCTGTATCACCAAACGGATGAACTTGATGCGTACGTGTATGTTACTGGTTGCATCACGCATATTTAATAACATTTTTTGGATTTAATTTGTTTTCGTATGTAAAAAGCAGTAGTACTTCGTGAAAAATTGGAATTAATAATCGTTATAAAACACTTCATCGTTAAGTTCCTGAAAGAATGCAAGGAGGTTGTTTTATAAATTTAAAAATCACGATGCTTCATCGAGTATGGAAAGTGATAACAGTTTTGCTCACACTCTGTTCCACTTCCCTAGGCCGGGTACCTCCTACCGTCCGAGTTGGTAAGTCAAGTAATGTTTTGTAAATTCTGTTAATTGTTCAGGGTATGCATTATTGAATGCGTAGATTAACACATTGCAGAATCTACGAACAGCTACCTTAAATTACTAGCATATCCCATTCTTTTCAAACAAAAATATACTCCCGGAGGTCCATCAATGACAATATCCAGGCCATCATTAATGAATTGCATTCAAGATTCCAGTTTTAACGACAAAACAATACAAGCTTTTATTCTGTTTTTCTCGGACCAAGCACATTTGCCTTTTCCCCACAGCCTTTGATGCCATGTACTCAAGCTTTTAATAAGACGTATCATGCCCATACATATCACGATGTGTACCAGGGGGCAAAACCATATTGTGAAGTAAAGCTCATTTGTATTATTAGAAGACGACTGGAGAAACATTTTCCAGATGCAATGCAAACTGCAATTCAGAATGAAACTGGTAGCGGATAAACTACCTACTTATTATGAGCAATGAATCAATCAGTTAAAATGCATCAAATACTTCACACAATTTTATACATATAATACACAGATGCAGACCAACCGGGAGATTCTTGCCGTAGGGCGATAAAGTGTTTGAATTTTAAGCAGTGCAATTGCTTGAAGAAATATATACTTCCGAAGCTACTTGTAAATTTTCACATGTGCTCATATCCAATTCTCCGTTCCGTTTACTGTTGACAAGATAAATTATAGTACAAAAACCCGTCGTAGCTACAAATATTTTCTGAATTCCAATATTACTCTCATGACGTCTTTACAACTCCTCATTTTTACTTCAATTGAAATGACTAATGCGGAAGGCCAGGTAGACAGCTGGCACCTGCCATTTATCATCGTGTAATCATATACCGTATTTCACAGGACGACTCCAAATGCAACTTGGAAATCCAAGTGAGATGTAAATTAAGGAAGTAGGATGAGTATGTATTATTTAGCTGAACATATATTTTACTAAGCTGCTGTATTATGTGTATATCAAATCCCAAAACCTGCATCTCGTTTTTTAAGGGCCGCTACAAAGCTTTGGTATGTTAATCATCAATTAGTTTTGTACAGACTCTGCTTTATCCTGGACGTATTAGAAATTTTAGCAAGCCAGATCACAACTCTGTGAGTTGCAGTTACATATATTGATGGCACATGACTGTCTATTTTTGCCTTCGCTGGTTTAATTAACGTAGTGTATGCGTTTGCATGTTTATAGATATGTAAGTATAAGTTTGTACTTTGTACATTACTATAATTGTTTTTTAGCTGTAAAAACTTGCCCAACTTAAGGACTTAATATGTCTACTGGATACGTGAAAAGCAACTATTTTCAGAGAGAAATCATAATAAGCTATGCTCGACTTTTATGTCTTTGTATTCCAGAGCAGTGGTGCCTGTAGAAAGGGTGGAGGCAGTAAAACTTTTTTTGAAGACTAGTGTAGCCAACCGGGCTTTTAAAAGTGTAAAAACAGAGGAGTCACACTTTTTATTGCTGTCATCTCGAGAGTATATATATTGGTTATGAACAGCACTACATAACCAAAAATATAGTTGCTAGCATTTAGACTGTACTATGCATTATTTTGCTCTATGCATGAGTACTGAGAATATTTACTGAAAACAAAGGATTTACCGAAGAAACTCTTTAAGATGTTGATGACGACTTGACTTGGTAAGTTGTTCATCAGCAGGATGGTTATCATTAGCACCATTGGCAAACATGCATTAAGTGAGCACGGAATATGGGAGCAACAGAGTGTATAAGGATTAGAAACCTACTAGTTCAGTTCAAATTTTAAGCCTCATCCCCTCCAGTCTCATCCGTCATTTTCTCAAGAGGGCAATTTTAAGATTGAAAAATGCTTAATGAGAGACAGACACGAGTTGTTTTTAAGACATTTGCTTGAAATGTTTGGATAAGAAAATACGAAACGAGATTTTCATACTATATAAGTTTTGTCTGTTGTTGTTGCAGTTGTACTACGGCTTTAAGATGAAGACGATTTCAAATCTAAAATAGAATAACCGTAATGATGGTTCGGGAAAAGCTGTTTAGAAGAAAGACTATCTACGCAGTAATGCAATATTCACGGGCATTTCTTGTTATTTTTGATGATTATGGTGATGACTATGGCTTGCTAGTTTGCGCTATACTGGAGAGCTTCTCTGTAGGTCTACAAGTAAAGAGTTCATGACTGATGTCTTAGCCAAGTGTGTCGAAAAACTGAGATAAGTATGTCATTTACTGTCGATATTTTAACCCTTTCCCCTCACTTGTCTCTAAGTTGAGCTGACGCTATCTCTCCCAAACATAAACTCAATTCACACACCTACGAAATTAGAAAACTCTGGATAAAAAGATACTTTAAAACCGAAACAAGACAAAAATAGGGGAAGACTATCATGTTAACACTCAGCCATCAGCTTTTGTTCATCAACAGTCTAGACTCTAGACTAACTTGCTGAAAGGTTTTGCTTAGCAAGTTTTCTTAAGAGGATTTGGTTACTTTTAGATTTTCATGTTATTTTTCTAAACTCCAATCTTCATTTGCCCTGCGTTGACAGTCATTATTACAATTTCAGTTGTTTTCCAGGTGTTGACGTGTTAATACAATGCTCTAAACTTTACTTTGGCTCTACCACTATAGCTTAATCAAGCTTTTCAGGAAGAATAAAAAACATATATAGACTTGCGACATTATCCGTTTATGATGATAAAAGACTTGAAACAAAATCATGATGAGCAGAGAGATTCACTTTTCGTTTCCCCTCCAGCACATCTTTTTGACGAAATCTGCCATATGGCTGGCTTTTACTAAGTATTCTTCTGCTTAACGAGGTAAAACCAAAAGAGAAAATATACAGAATACTCCAAACGGGTTCGGTTTTTATGAAATATGAGAAAGGATAATGTAGAATAGTCGACGTGTGTGTGTGACTTCGAAAAATATTCAACGTGTGCTTAAAACACGTAAAATCCTAATTTATGATGTGACAGTTGCAAATAGCGTGACCTAAAGCTGTTGCTCGCCTTCCGTATTTTGTTGCCGTATGCCAGACTACATTGTAACCCAGCTTTCTATTAGCTTACACCTACAGTTTACACGGCATTGATTAATTTTTGTGAAGTATGCAGGATCACACACCTTGTATTTTGAACAGTCTTCATTAAAATGTAGCTTTTAGGCAGTTCCAATTAAGTTAATTAAGACATCAAAACAAACATGATCAACCCACTTATTGATGTATATGGTGAAACTTCTTTAATATTTAGGCCACCAATTAATAGAAATTGATAATTAAAGTTTAAAGAAAATATTTGAATGCTCATCATCATTAGTAAAGTCATCAATGGTAGCTACTCAGACAAATCACTAATTTGTCGATGGCTTGTAACATATGTAGCCATAATGAAGACGTCGAAAAAGCACTATTAGATTATAATATAGAGATGGAGTCATGTGTCATTTTTATGAACTGCTCAAAACTCTGCATGAGATTCATGAAGTATAATGTTATGAGGTATAAAAATTGCAAAAGCAAAGTCTCTATTACTCCTTGCAGACTACAATAAGCATTAAAAACCTTGCTGGAGACTTTCATGGAGGGTCGTAATCAGGCATGGTGTATTTTTTATTTCTTTGTACTGCTGTGAATTCGTAAAGGTGAGCATTGTACACAAAAACACAAGCGTTAAGCGTCTTTACTCTGTAAACACGTTCTTTTTAAAGCTTATTTTGTGTATATATATGATCTCACTGGATCTCAATTCTTCTTCGTTGTGCATTTTGAATAGAGCTGTTCTCCATCAAACTTTAATGGTGCTCATTACTTGAGACAGGAGGACTGCATTGTATAAGTTATATTACAGAGGTACACCACGACAAATGTTCAGTCAGGGGTTCCATTGTCAAAGGAAGCATAACCTTTTGTAAGAGTTATCGAAAGTTTTCTTGTTTACGATGCTATCATATAAACGTCCTCATGTGGTGATGAACATTATCCATTTTATTCCTCTGGAGAACTATTTTTTGCAACAAAGGAAGAAACCAAAGAATCAGTATGCCTACACATCTCCATTTGAAAGAGAAAGGCGCCCATTGTTTAACCATCAGTTTTTATGAACATTGATGGATTTACTAGATCAATTAAACTGATAACAAAAGAGTATAATATGCACTGTTGATAATAAAAGTATCAACTGTGCCATGCCTGTTTATTATTAGGTTTACATACGAATAGATAAAAGGGTTAATACCTGTACTCCAGCTGGACGTGGACGTAGAAAAATTGCGTGAGATAGCCAAGCGTGAAGACGCTTTGTTTGTATACATTTTTTGCAAAAAGTAAAAACGTCAACGTCAAGGCTTTTAATTATTTACGGGATTTATTTTTACTTTACGGTTCTTTTAGCGGCATACCTTAAACATAAGCTCAAACTGTCGAAATATAATACACATGTGTGTTTCTATTAGGAAGAGGTTTTTGCCCATTCTATTATGGCTGATATGTTTCGAATTGCTTCGGATGCTTTTGTATCTCCTACGATTTCTCAGAAGTTATCTCTGAGGTTCATCGGGACAAACTTCCAGCAGTACAATTGCTATCTCTATTCTTCTCTTCCCTCTGAGCTTTGCTTGTGTCTTCTGATGGAATGCTTGCATATCTGAGACTCACAGAAAATGCATCACTGGCACATTGATCATTTCAAAATAGTCGATCCCTTATTTAGACACATGGAAATTCCCGATGCTACAATGTGATATGTCGAATGTCGTATCTCTGGAATCTTTGGCTATGTAAGGAACCTCTGGAACGCATCTTTGTTGTCAAAACATTAGGACAAGTAAAGAACACACACGTTACACAATTATATAGAGTGCTTTAACAAATGCAATGTGCATTCAACAAATACGTATGTAAAGCAAACAAAAAACAAGACACAATGGAGCTATTTTAAAACTCCACTTTTCTCTACAGCGACTTTATCAAATCAGATCATTTTAACTTGAAGTTTCGTAAATGGGCGTTATACAATATAAACACAGAACTTTTATAGTATTATTATGCCATACAAGAGCGTTTTAGCTGGCTTCAATCTTTCAGAAAGTCTTTAAATGCAGATTTCCGAATACAATCGTCAACATACCTATGCTAACTTTATAGCTAGCATATATATTTCATATGTCTTAATTTATTTCAGTCAAACGAAAAGTACATACTTGAAATAAAAATTTAATCCTCCAAGATCAGCAGTACACACATCAACTTTAAATGAGGGCAATATATTAAATTTTGCGTCTCTTTCCTCATGTTCATACCGCTGATAACGATCTTATATCTGTGTATTACTGTGCCAAGCGTGCCACCATCATAATTTTAGCCTTGCAAGGAAATTTTATTTTTAAAGTGTCTTTAATATACACAACACGACATTCAAATTCATTCCCATATTTTCTCAACTGTTTAGGAAGCGTATTTTTGGAAAAGGAACAAGATGTTCACGAAGCCTTTCGCCTTGGCGTGGAGACACTCAAGTCAAGAAATCTTTTAAACGAGACAGAGATCGAATTTGATATCCAATATGCCTCACCACATGACTTTTTTCATCTGTACACGCGAGGTAAGCCATTATTACACGTATGTATAAGCATAAATGTTTGATGATGACTAAAAAACCAGGAACAAGAAAATGAACAGAATTATGTAGCTTCAGCGAGGAGCAAGTCGTTTTCGTTGTGTTTTATGGGCATTTTTTGCACTCATGGACAGATTTACAATGACAATGGTTGGATAGATTGATATTTAAAAAATATTGGATAATTTAACGAACTGAATAAGCCAAAAATAGAACCGAAGATGCTGCAGATGCCGTGAAAATATCTTGAAACTCTTGAAGCTTTCTTCCGTCTATGATATTATTCGTTGTGTTTTATGGGCATTTTTTGCACTCATGGACAGATTTACAATGACAATGGTTGGATAGATTGATATTTAAAAATATTGGTTAATTTAATGAACTGAATAAGCCAAAAATAGAATCATGTATAACTTTTTTAAATACACTTTTGTTCTTGATAATCATCTCATAATATAATTTTCCAGCGTGTGTGGAAGTCCAATATGGGGTAGTAACCTTATTTGGACCATCGGATCCAGGACTTGACAAGCAGTTAGGATCTATCAGCAAAGCATTAGGCATCCCGTTGATATCCACAGCTCCACGAACACTGGAAGAGAAGAAAATGCACTACTCCTTTTCAGAAGAAGTGATGACTTCATCCGAGCTAACTTTGGCACTGTATCCTACTCAAGCACAGCTCATTTCCCTTGTCAAAGAGTTTGCCACGGAATTGAAATGGAAGGATGTATCCATCATTCATGATCCAATGCATGGTAATCAAAATGTGTGCTACTTTTTTACCAACAAAAACAGTCAACAAGTTGATTGATTGGTATTAACTGTGTTTTACGACATAAATGGAGATAATAACTATTAATTACAATGTAATTTGAATGTTTTTCTCTGACAGTTGAGTGAGCTAAATGGATTTGATTTGTTTTTCAGGTTTGATAGACCCATCAATTCTAGCTGAGGCTCTACAGATACTTGGAACAGTTAGCGTTCATCAAGCCACAACAGATTTACGAGCGACACTGGTCCAACTGAGGCTGAAAGGAGCAAGAAATATTGTTGTTGACACGGGCTTTGCTAATGTAGAATCTGTCATTCAGGCAACACTTGACACCGGCATGATGACGAAATCATACAGCTACATTTTTACCATGCTTGTAAGTCTAACCTACTTTTCGATTGGGGGACACAAAATATGTGATCTAGAGTAGGATGGAAATAACGTTACTTGACAAAGATGCGTTTAGTGCGTGGAATTGGAATTTTGAAGATGAATGTGCGTACGTAAATAGATCTGGCAAACTAAAAAGGCTTTTGGCTTGAATGATGGTTAGTAAAAAATTTTTTGAAGAGGTTGACAAACACAAACAAAAGGGTTGACAAGTGACACCTTAAGTTGTTTTGCCTGTTGTATTTATGTATTACGGATTCATTTTGTTTGTGTGCCATTGCCAAAGGTGGAAATTAAATGCTTAACTTAATTAATAGTTTTAATTACGTATTGAGAGGTCTAAATTTTAAATGCAGGTTTAATTAGGCCGTTAATTGCAATGCAATGTTTGATCTCTAGGATATGAAAGCAGCAAATTGGAGCCGACTCCGTTACTCGGAAGCCCTTGTCTTTGGATTTAATATCATAGACGGAAGAAAGCTTCAAGAGTTTCAAGATATTTTCACGGCATCTGCAGCATCTTCGGTAAGAAAGATGATATCTTGAGAAGATTCTGCCTATCTGAATAGCTGAAGTTGATTAGATCGGAAATTGTATTTTTCGGTACTTTTTGTCACCTTATACGGACATGACACGAAATGCTCGAAGAAGCACACCACCCTTTGACACTGTCAGAGATTGTGTGATGATGAGAAAAAATATGAACCACAAGAATTTATTTGATATTTACATGCATGGTTGCCGAAGCTCTCATTTTCGGCTGTTTTCAAAGAGAGATCTTAAAATACACTTGCTTCATGATTTTTCTGATTAGTTGAGCATGCAAAACGAATTGCCATATTATCCATTCTTGATTAGAAAGGCAGTCAAAGTACTTGACTTACATACATATTTATAGAATAGACCAATAAGAAATCAAGTCATGCTAAATATTGAAGTAAAGGAATTCTTGTTTTTTATACTTTTGACAATCAATAGAATTTGAGACGACTTCCAGAGACAGCACGAGTAGCCATGACCCTTGACTCTGTTGAGTTGCTTGCACGAGGCCTTGAAGCGTTTGACAACTCGGGCACAGATTTGTCTATCCCGTCTTCAACAACTTGCACAGCGGAAAGGAAATGGGATGTCGGTGAGGAGCTTAAAGATGTTTATGGTTCTGTAAGTTTTTTCTGAACAAATCCTACTTAATAAGTGAAAAATATGGCTTTTCCCCTCTGCCAGTATTAAAAAATCTAAACTTGTTCGACTGACACTCTTAAAACTATGAGTGACAGATTTTTCCTACCGAATAAATATCAGTTGACAGCAAGGAAACAGTAAGCTCAACAAAGATGAACTTGTTTTCGTTTTGAAACCCTTAACTTCATATATGCCAAATGGCACTTCATTTTTTCCTACCCTAACTGGAGCTCAGACTAGGATTGTATCCGTAATAAAAATGATTCATTGCAGTAGCTCACTCCAGTCAAGTCCTTCAACA
>JAHZNG010001053.1:0-17567 GCA_027744375.1 Orchesellides sinensis
TCATCAAATCAAATCATCTTTGCATAGTAAGAAAATCTAATTTGATTTTGTTCTGTGAAAATGAAGGGCGAGTTTAAAATGACGGACAGACAAACAGACATACAAACTAGTACTTAACAACTATCGCGTTTGTTCACTTCATGAGGTAATAAACTAGATAAGTAGCTTGAAGTGCAACAAACCAGTGCTTTAAGGTATCATATTATAAACGATTATCCGTTGGATCTTAAGAGTATCCTAAAGTGAACAAATTATAACGATACCTACATCCGTGTATGTTTTCCTATAACGCATGTATTAAAACAGACAAACTTAAAGATATAAAAACAAAGGGGTTATTTTCTCATACGACAGAACTGGTCTATTTTATACAGTCTTGATATCATCTCCATTTAAAATATTGTTGATGGAAAGATGAGAAAATTGTTTTTTTGTGAGGATTCAACGAATTAAATGTGGGAGAACAAGAGCTTTGCCCCCTTCACACACATCTGCCTTCACTTATCGCTAGTGCTGTTCTAAAACGTAAAATACTTTGTACAAGTACTTTGTTTATACGGTTTCACAAAAATATGAAAAATTATTCCCGACAACTAATTCTCCGAGAAACATACCTTGCGCGTTACATTATAACCTAAGTTTTTCATTATTACTTTATTACATGTCATTAGGTATGCTATAACAATGTGTTTACTTCTTATCTATAAATACTTTATTCATACATGATGTATTCCTGTGCCCCTAAAATATGGATGTACTTTATAATCCTCAGAAATGTTTTTGCATGTATTTGTTCGTATTAGAATTTATATTTCAATGGATTTTTCTCGTGCTTTCGTTCTAGTCCCTTCACCATTAAAATCATAAGTTATGATAAACTAATATTTTAATGGCGAAATAGTTTACAAAAATGATTTTTCAATCATGTTCAGGATCATTTTTATGCATTCATAAACATTCAGTTTAAAACATGAAATATAAGTAAAAATATTTATTTTTACATTTCGACGAAAAGTTTACTTGGAGAGTTCATAAGCAATATTGCATAATTTGCTACTTTGCTACAGCTTGTGGTATTCCTGAAATGTGATGCTATACTTGAAAAAATTACAAATTCTTACTTAAAAGTGCACTACAAAAGTGCAATAATATGCAGCGCTAAAAGTACTAAAAATGTTATTGCTTATAATGCCATGAATCTTTATTTCAAATTATAAGCAAGAGCATAAAACCCATGTAACATCTTTGACGGCTTTCGACAAGTAGTAATAAAATTTTTCGCAAACTTGATGGACTTTTCTTGACTTTGATAATTGAACGCTGAAAAGAACATATTCTTGTGAGGATGTACGCTAAGAATGCTAATTGCAGACTTCCCCTGGTTTTATGATCTTGCTTTATGAACTATTGCACTGAACTTACAATATGTTACATATTATCAGTGATGGGTTTGCTTCTCTTGTTGCTACAGTGGAGAGCAACTTTTAGAATTCTGTCGGGATATTGTAAAATACTTTAATTAACGACGAGTGATGATCACATCCATTGATGGTAGGTGTATGTGTGAGATACATCGGCAGTATCTGTTTTGTTCAGTGTGCCTCCAACATAAAAAATTGATATGATTAAAGGTGATGTGATGTTGGTGGTGATGCTGAGTTTAATAAACTATAATTATCTCCGTTGTGTGAGTAAATAGGGATTTAGTAGTAATCCATGATTTAAGACGAAAGAAATTCATTACAAACTGATTGAAATCTAAGGAGTAGCCTCTTGCTAAATACAATTTTAGATATAAAATCCGAACGTTTTTATACAATACTTTTACCTGAAAGCTTGATATAAA
This sequence comes from Orchesellides sinensis, assembly GCA_027744375.1. Classification (NCBI taxonomy): domain Eukaryota; kingdom Metazoa; phylum Arthropoda; class Collembola; order Entomobryomorpha; family Orchesellidae; genus Orchesellides; species Orchesellides sinensis. The sequence goes on from JAHZNG010001053.1 coordinate 1,847, forward strand.
ATGGATTAGGTTTGTTTGATTGTTAAAAGTCGACAAAACTTTCTGAATGCAGCCTGTATACCAATTGGTAATCGTATTCATGTATTTCATTCTAAACAACCACCATAATTCGTGTACAATTTGTACAGTACAAATCGACAAATCCATTGCTAACTGCCGATACGACTACATAAAATCTGGTCGGGGCAATAAGCAACAAGTTAGTTACAACTTCTCAGAATACAGTTCCCTGACCGGATGGAGTTTTTATAGAGTAGTCTAATTTTTTTACTTTGGACAGCTCAAAAGTCGTGATGCTATGCACAATGTAAACGCTTCTACATTGACGAGAGTTTCCTACCTGTCAAGGGATCCACGCATTATTCCATATTATAAGCTTGATGAGGGGATTCGTAGAAGTTTATGAACTTACTTTTATTTGTGTCAGTTCATTATTTGTGCATCTCATAAAACAAAGCTCGTTCTGAGCAGAAATATGATTTACGAGACTAGAAATATGTATAATTCTATGCAACAGATGATTTGGAAGCCATAAAATGATACTTTGACTTATGAGTTTCTTTTCTTTCTGAACGAGAAAGGAGTGCGAGTTTACATAAAATGTAAACTATATCAACTAAACATTCCTAACTATATGCATGCCACAGAAGTTGAAGAAATGGGAGGATATTTTATGTTATGGATGTTGGATATTATCGGTAAAGAAAAGGCTTCGCTATAGATAGATGTCCATATAATCCGCAAATGTACAAGCATATCTCCATTTTACTTATGGATACCCATATCATTTTTCTTGTAGCAGGCTTCATGAAGCACACTATCATATTTTCACTAATTACATGGGATTTACGAGAACAGCATTTTAACATATATGATATTCTGACGTATTTTCCTACATAAACACTTGATGATGGTGTTTCTGTATAGTTTCCGCCTAAAAATAAGTAAGGCAAAGTCATAATGTTATCTACTTCAGCGATCTTTACCCTTACCTTTGTAAAGCAAATATCGTAAACAGTTAAGATTCGTGCTAATTAAATGGTGGCTGATTTCCGATTGCGACTCTAAATATGTTAGACGATATTTCTTCTTTATAAACACTTAGAAATATGCACTTGAATTTGCATGTCTAGCTTAAGTGAAGCATTAGTAACTCATGCTTACATTTTTATTTTAGCTATACTTCCGATCTTCATTTTTCTTGTCATGACTTGTTCCAATAATAAATCAACTGTCTCAAAAGCATTAAGCATGTGAAGACATGATGCATTGTTTTTGAAAGACGACGGCGATCCAAGCATTAAGTGCCATCGAAGTTGAGGTGAAAATGACAAAGTATCGAAAAAGTCGGTTCCAACGTTCTTCCCCCATTTATCTATTGTCCATTCCAAGGTCTTGTCAAGTGAATACTAGAAACACTATTACAGGCAGGTGGTCTGTTGTATGCTCCACTTTTGCGGACTTGGGGTAAAAATTTCGTTTGTCAGGAGGATTAAGTATATAAAAGATCTTCCAGAGAAAGCTTGATATCACATTCGTAGAAAAGATCTGAGCGGGTAGGATCTTAATGTAGTGACAGAGAAAATGACCATTCGGGCAATGAGACATTAGCGAGTCATCGATCTTGGGAGATCAATCACCATGTGCCACGATCCGTTCCAATGTAGTAGCATGAATGCAATAGAAGTGAATATATCATGTACGAATGAAGCTGTTAACTTGCCTTGAAGATTCTTTCACTGTATCTTTTATACTCATTGGGTATGCGTTTCCTTCCGTCATTCCTTTCCCTTTCCTTCCTCATCACATCTTTCACAAAGGAAGAGGAAAAATTGCATTGCCAAGAAAATGTTGAATAGTCAACATTCCAACAACGTTCACTTGGTAGATACTCTATTGGCCATCATACATGCATTTAGTATATCATTATAATTGAGCCAACGCCGTGCTACATCCATAGAATTAGAGCAAATTACATTCGTTCGAGAAACGATATCAAATCTGTATTTTTTAACAATTCAAATGTAAAAGTAGGTACATAAATTAAATATAAGAAAATGTTACAATTTACTATAAATGGAATACAGCAGGTACTTGTACCGAAGGGTTACTTAAAACAGTATGCAGGTATTCATGATAATATACATACATATGACATTTTAGCAACAGTACATTATGGCATACTTATGAATTTTGCAATATTTACTTTTATATTTGAAAATTGTCATGATATTTTAAGACTAAACCGTAATTCGACGTCGTAAAAGCAACGGTAGCTTTTGAAAAATTATCCAAGAAACTTTTGTAAAAGTTGTTTGGTTCTGATGACGGAATTTGTCGATATCTGTTCTGTTTATCCCACATCCATGAGAGGCAAACACACAGTCTTGCACATTTTATATGGCACGCCAGAGACCTTGCTTGTAAGAATAACGAGATAGAGAGTTCTTGGAATGTATATGGCCAAGTTCTGTATCACTTTCCCTTGTAGATGAATTCGCTCTTTTCCCCCATTGTCATCATTTATATTTTCTACTACAGCAGGCATATGTGTACATATGTGTTGAACTTATATGATACAGGACTTGCACAGACATATATCTTTTATTGTGTGATCTTGCACAGTAAATAGGACTGGAAACGGAGATGACATTCACATCTCACACACTATCAATGGCTTGATTAATTGATCTTGTCCCAAACGTATCTCATGTATGTCCCCTCCCTTTTCTACTCGGAGCTTTTTCTGCTCGTCAGCATAACATTTCAACTTAAATCTTGGAATACTTAAGATCTCAGATGCATGCACAGTGAATAAAAAGTACATATACATATGCGTTGGTTGGACTTTTTTATTAACATTAAGTATACGTTGTGTACATAAAATACCTTTTGCTTTACATGAAGATTTTAAAGGTGAAGACGCTGCACTTGAATGGATATACTTGTTTCCAATACTGTCAATACAGAATGGCATTAAATCATTCTTCGTCTTTCCCATGAGAACTCGTGTCATGCTCAAATTAGCTTCGTCCGTTTTTCTGCCCAAAAATCAACTTTTTACTGCAACTTTCTGTAAAATGAAACATTGGAAAGAAGCGCATAATGTTTTAAAAGAGCAACAGCACATTCCTAGTTCCTGCTATGTTGTTTTTATTTATTGCAAGCTTTAACCAAGGTCATTGGCTTTAATTCATATATTTGGTGAACAGATACTAGATACTGACTTAAATTATTGTTTATAATATCATGAAACGGTGCTGACTGTGCTGTTATATTGAATACAATATGACATACCTAGATTGCCATCACCTCCTGTAAATTGTCAAATACATAAAACCAACTACCATGTGTGCATGTCATTCCTACAATTTATTATACTTTTATGCATTATTAATTCGCAACGCGATTGTGTTTATCCCAATGCCAGCTCAAATCAAATTTTCATAAAGAATTTTACTAAATGGATGTTTTAATTTGTTGCAAAATGTAACGGTGCAAGCAAGCACTTAGACCACATGAATTGGCGGTAATATGTAATTCTTTAATATTCTTTATTATATACAAGTCTGCACTAGAAAAAAAATAGATTGTTAAGGCATACGAAGTACACTAATATACAGCCTTTGATTTGATAATACAAGAACAAGATGATGAAGCTTACGTAGATGAGGGTGCCCTATTCTGGCTTTTAGCTACTATGCTATATGATGCTGCTGATCTGAGATCCGGATTTTCGGATAACTCATTTCGACAGTCTGGCGCCTTCGTTTTTATTCTTGGGTTCCTTTACTTCATGGTTCTTGCATCAGCTCATCCGTCGTCCTTTCTCCAGATTCTTTTACTCTTCTGAAACTATCCGAGAAAAGAATTGCTCTTTTGGATTTCTCATCTTAACAAGCATTCAGGAGCAAAGAAACAGCGAAAAACATCAGTTTTGGATGAACAAGATGTGAAAAAGGTTCCTCCTTTACGTGCTTAAGATTTGAAGAGAAGAAGATTTTGGCTTCTCTATTTCAAGCCTCGTGTGTCTTCTTTTCCTTTCTGTGCCTTCCGCTCGTCCGTCCGTTCCGGACTACCCGCCTATCTCGGCATGAATCTTCTCTTTTTCTCTCAGACCAAATCCAGCTAGACTCTGGTGAAGACTGGCTACACTTTTGTACTGTTTCTGTTAAACTCGTTGTCATTCCGTTACTCATTTTTGTCCAGCTCAGTTCACATCATGAAACGTTACATTTCTGCTCTTGGCACCCCTAGATCCAAACAAGAGGACATGTGGAAGATAGATACTTTAAGGAGAGTAGTAATAAGACGCACTTTCTTCTGCCGGAGAAAGGACTAACATCGCCAGCCAGATATGCAAGATTAATTACTCTCACTGAAAATGAAATTAGTCCGAAGAACATTTCGAAAAAATACTGACGACACATTTCATACCACTTGTACAATGTCTTGCATATGGAAGAAAAGTGCTAACGGGGTGAATTGTATCCAACCAAGCTTTCATTTTATTTCGAATTATACCAAATCTACATTTATATTTTCTTTTCATCCTCTGATCTAGGAGAATTATTGCAGAGCCATTTTTCATATTTTTTGGCAAATTACGGTCTCTCATGAATAAACAGAATATTAATTAATTATTCATACAGTTTTACAAAGAAGGATGCTACATTGTAATGCTACATTAGTGTAAAAGAAATTTCTCACTATTCCAATAGCACTCACAGATCCATAATGTATGCACATGGTTTAAATGAAGTCGAACTTATTATAGAACAGTGTCCATCGACGCAAACTACTTCATGATTCTTAAAAAGGGAAGCACTTCACTGAATTAATTTCATGACACTTGCTTTTATAAATTTCTAAGGGTTTCGACGTTCTTGATCCAAATAACGCGTTTTGATTGCAACTGTGATACAAGTAATGTTCGCATATCGATGTTGACATGATATGCAGTATGTAATTTGCATTGAAAACCCCTTTCTGGTTGCTAGTATATGTTCCATAGCATGTAATTGTTACGACAGCAATAATGTTTGAAAAGTTGTGTTATTCTTTGGCCCAGAAATAGCATTAAATATTTTCAAACCATTAGCTTTTCTGTTGCATGCAGTAGGCTGAAAATTATTTCTCAAATCGCATTATATTTGGTTACTGTCTGGTTTGTTGTTCAACGCGAATTTGGTAGAATAACGGCACCGGTCTTATGTACAAATATACGTATAAACTTAATGTACATACAGACATTAGTTATCATACAAGGATGAAGACATTGTCTGACTTACATTCTTGAGAAAGCATCCTTCTTTTGTGTGGGAGAGTAAGTAAGTACGTGAAATGATAAATGTGCTCAAGAAACTGTAAAGATATCTTGTACTTTTACTCTACTTTTACTGTATTGTTACATACTTCAAGAAAAATTAGGAGATGCATGAATTTTGTTGTTTGCTCAACCAAATAACATGCTTCTTACCATACTTTTCGACTTTTACTTAACAAATTCAAATTTGAGTTTGCATATAAACGTATATAGGGAGGACTATTCTTGAATATAATTCGGAAGTGGAAAGAATGTGGTTATGAAATTCACGGACGATCAATTCTGTAGAAAGTCTTTCCTACCACAGTTCCTCTCTCCAGAGCTATATAAAACCGTCAACGGCTGTCATTTCAAATCAATATTTGATAGCTCATTCTTTGAGGTCAGTTAAAAGCATGTAGTTACATTACAATTGGGAATTCTTGTATAAGAAAAAATAGATCGTTGTTGTCGACAAAACTCATATGATGGCATCAATCTGCATAAAAATATATTTAGAAACTGCACATAAAAGATTGAGTCTACTTACATTTGCATCGGACTCTTTTGCATTAAAACAAAAAAGTTTTGTTTACTTGCATTTTTGCGAAGTTCAATTCAACAAAAAACTTTAAATCAAACGCTGATGTTTCTTCCCTCTCATACTAGAAGCTAAGCTGACTGATGAGCTAATGCAGTGTACTGTACACTGTATCATCATTATCAAGTTTTTTTTGATAAATGGCCAAATAAATACACATAACAAGATGACATTTCGTGCAAGAGACCAAATTTTCCATGAATGTACACAAAATTAGATCAGCGGTAAGTTTACCTTTCTTTATGTCAGCCTATACGATATATGTACTTACAGATGCATGCTACAAAGTTTCATGAGAGACCAAACCAAAATAACATATTTCCGGTCATCACGTGCCCACACTTATCCCTGCTTCGGTGATTCTGTATCATCGTGTTCTTTTGTAGACTCAAAACATAATATTTTTCTGATTACTTTACATCTACAATCCAGTTTTGACATGTGTTTTGTACACTCTGTAAAAGTAATGAAGGAAAACATGATGACAATGATTATTATCTTGATTATCATTACAGAGCACACAATTTTGAATCTTGAAGACATATTCACGAAAAATCTTTCCCAAATCACTCATGATGATGACAAAAGAGTCTCTTTGTTGGAGACTTTATGGCGTTTCTTTAATCTCCTCTCTCTTTTCTCTGTGTAATTTTATTTCTTGCTGAAGCTTTTTCAACTGCTGAGGGCAGACGGAGTGACTGACTAAATCAAGTCAAGCTAATAGCAACAAAACACTTAAAGCAGTGATTTATTTTTAATACAAGAAGCCGAACTTCCCTGTAGAGCACTAAGCCTCGCAGCAGTTTCTGATGCCAATACTGCATAATATGCATGTGAGCATGTAGTACGAATAATCTATCTACTGTAAACATAAAATATAACCCCAATCCACGTATCTATGTGTGATGAGCCGCATCGTTTTTTAGTCTAAAGACAAATCTTGCCTTCTTCTTAGTGCATCTCTATCCATCATCAGTTGTGTACAAGAATGTTTCACCAGCATCGTTTATTTGGGGGTAAGAAATGGTGAGAAGTAAATTTAGAGCGGCATGCTAGCGGCGTGATGGGGTTTATTTATCGCTCATTTCGGATATTCAACTACAAAACTCACATGCAGAGTTTTTGTTTTCGTTTTTTATAATAATACTATAGAGAGTACAGAGGCCTGTATTCTTTACAGGCTCAAAATGTAACATTCACTCAGAGAATTTTCTAAATTACCAATAGTACCAATAGCTGTTAGGAATAAGGTATAAAACTTGACCAGCCAAGTAAATTACTAATACCAAACTCTAAAAGGACAAAATACGCTTTCTTCTACCAAAATCACAATGTCAACATAGGAAACAATTCAAAAATTGTGTTGATTCTGGTTTACATGCTACGAACAAATGCGCATGATATTCACAAACCATGCGTAAGATTAGAAAGATGATAATGATGAGATCACTCAGAAAATACAAGTACGTGCTTTAATATGCATTCATTTTCTCACGTCACCATGCTTCTGAAATTAGATACCGTGTCTCATGCGCATTACAGTGTTGAGCCCATTTCAGGGGCTACTTTTTTCGAATAGGATCTTTAAAAATTGCATTAAAATCAGTTTTGTACTACTACTGCTTGATGAGTTGGCAAAAAAGTTTCTCCTCACGCTATCTTGTTTCCATATTTTGACTCAAAAAAATCAAAAAATTTTCTCAGCAATTTAATCCTCATAATTTTTCTTTTGCATTTGGAATTGGATGTCACATAAACGTAGAAATGCTCTGTATTTGTCAGTTTCTTGAGTTCATTAAACGCACTTCGCTCAGATACGATGATAACTGTGATAAGAGATCTTATGTATGAACATCCATCTGTCTGTATTGAGCCATTACTCACTCTCTTGCTGTCAGTCAGGTCCCGGGTTGATACGGGACGAGCGTGCAAGCTTCTCTCGCTCCTTCTACCCAGTTAATAAAGTGCTGCTTTGAAAGTTAGACCGTGGGAAAGCTTTAGATCGCTTATTTTAGTAGCTAATCATATTTTACACCAAGTACTTCTGCCACCAATGAGCTACAGCAGAGACATTGGCAACTACAACTGTGCAAATTGAATTTATATCCTATATTTTTATAAAAATTAAATACAGTTTTATGACGATATGATGGACGAATGGAAAACTGTTGAAATTATCTCTGGTCTTCCATTCCGTGAAGAAAATGCATAATAAATGTATGTTTAAAGAAACATTAATTCCCTCTTGCAACCAAATCTACTAAAGTATGGCTACTTTCTGGTAATGTTTCAACTTATGTGGCATATGCTCTGTGCTTACGGGACACAACTTGTGTCACTATCCACTATACACTATTTATGTACATAGAGCGGGGATTAATGGGTCTGACGATAGATTTATACTTCAATAACCATTACACATGTCAACAGTCAATATAGAAAGCGCAAGTGGAAATTTGTTTACTATTCTGGTGCGTGTACTTGTAAAAACTAAGCACTTTTTTCGATGCCCACTATAAACTAACGTGTTTTAACTTTACGTTTTTTGCTCATATATCTCTTAAATAGGTATACATATAATGGATAAGATGTACATAACATGCATTAGACCAAGCAGCCAACAATTGTAACAATGTTAGCAAAAAAGTCAAGTTGTGGCAAATTGGAACCTAAAAGTTCAAAAGCTGCTAGCTATTAAATCACCTTGTAAAATTAATAAATGGTGGGAGATATTGCTTTTCTGGAAATAATCGTGTAGCTTTTTGCTCATTTTAGATTTTGAATAATTAGAGAAAATTTACTTTATCAGTAAAATTTGTTTTTCCTTGGGAGAAAATAGACTGTTTAGTTGTTGCATGGTTTGCATTTGAGCATTTATTTCGCATTAGCTAATCATTTTGAATAGAATAGACAAAATCAAGAATTTGTTTAGTGGCCTACTTTTTGGTTCTTTACAATGTGACACATTTTCGTCATTCCGAATCGAAAAAACATTATCAATGAATGAGGTGCACAAAGTTTTACATTCAATGTTCCGAGATTTAGTTGATATGCGAGTAGTTGTTTGGCACAAAAACCTAGGTTGAAGTAGAGTGAAAGATAGATTGGAAGTTCGACCAACCCCGACAAGTGATATTTTGGCTTGCATCAACTATTCCTTGTACTTTCTTGCCGACGCTGACTTCTGAACAAGACGTTAGTTGAAAACAACGTATATATTATCCACACAATGATCTTTCACGAAAAATAATTTCAAACATTTAACCATGTCATCCCATGGGATGTTTTATGGTATGATAATGAACAGTATACAATATCAGTACAGGTGACTGAGTTGGTTTTTAGAGATTTTAGTAAGTAATTATCACAAAAGCGATACATTATTTTTGAGCATCATTACTATTATTGCGAACCTAGTCGACCTAGAGCAATTTTCATCTGTTAAACTTCATGAAGGAATGCAGAAAGCATTTATTACCAAATAAGATGTCAGATGCCATCATGCAAAGCTGTATTGTGCTGTATGAGAGGCTGGTAAATTGTTATGCAGGTCCTACATCTACTGGTTTCATTTAGTCAAACATGTTCAGACCATACCCTGCCTGCAAACAATTATTATTTTATGAACAGAAATAAGTATATACTGTTACAATTGGTATACAAAGGAGTAGTTGGTGATGGTGCTAATATAATCCACCAAAACAATAGGAAGCAATGAGCTTTGCGATGTTTTCTTTTGGTTTCTAATGATGCTGGGAATAAAAGTTTTTACAGCGAAACTAGACGAAAGATAGATAGAGTGTAACTTGTAAACTCACACAGCCTTCATTTTTCCCTCACTTTACTCAAGGGAATTCTATCAGAGAAAATTCGTCATGGTACGTGAGCCAACAACCCAAATAAAAATATGGAATGACTTAATCCAACACCCAAAACAGTGCAATAATGTCTCTTGAACATGCTAAACTATCATTAGCAAGATCCATAACACTTATCGCATAACAAAGAACACATTGTAAAATAACAGTATAGAGTATAGTGTAAATGTCGGGTTAGTCTACAATTGTAGTCGATGATGTATATATATATGTATGTGTATGGAATTTTGCACCCAAAGAATTTTTTTCGGATGATCCTGAAATAATCTGCATTGTAAGAAAAAGTGATTTAATCCCTTAATTCTTTTCCACAGTCATAAACATATCAGAAGCAATTTTAATGTCACTTTATAAACCCAGTAGTATGGTATTGTTATTAGGGTTACTTCGTCTGCTACATATTTGAACTTTGCATTAGCAAGTTATTCTAATTGGGATGTAAGGAAAGTCGCTCACGCAAGCACCACAGCCAAAGTACTTTACAAATGTAACTGAACGACTTTCTTAGTTTTTTTTCATTTGGGGCGGAATGAGATTTGTGACGATTTTAATATATTTGTTCATGTAAGCATTTTATATCCTACCAGCAATTAGCTACAAAACCAATCTTACGCATTTACTAAAAAATTGAAAGATCAAGCAAGTTATTCTAATTGGGATGTAAGGAAAGTCGCTCACGCAAGCACCACAGCCAAAGTACTTTACAAATGTAACTGAACGACTTTCTTAGTTTTTTTTTTCATTTGGGGCGGAATGAGATTTGTAAAGATTTTAATATATTTGTTCATGTAAGAATTTTATATCCTGCCAGCAATTAGCTACAAAACCAATCTTTCGCATTTACTAAAAAATTGAAAGATCTGTAGATTGCAGGTGAATGGGAAATAATGATACAAATGAATGGGTCGAAGGTTTCTGTTTTTTGTGGTAAAGCTACGTCATGGGATTGCCGATTGGCAGTTGAGAATTACACTGAGCCACGTTATTCATCNCAGTTGAGAATTACACTGAGCCACGTTATTCATCCAAAATGTAGCAAAACTTCAACATATTAATCATCCGCTGCTTCCTTTTCTCTTGTACTATGATATTGTAGTTGGAGGTGTAGCTGCTGCTACTGGCATATAATCCATGAAAATACGAGAAACTTGAAAATCTAGATTATCGGGCGGGCGACAGTCAGCACTTCGCATTTACTCCTAATCGTGTTACTTAACTCTACGAGTCACAGCGTACTTTCTGTAAGAAGCCAGTCAAATTTTATGTATTTAGAATTGGCAATTTCCCAACATTTCTCTTTTACTCCATGCAACCTTACTTTGTTGACATCTTTTCTTCCCACTTTCCTTGTTCCTCTTTGTGCTTATTGAAAATAGTGGATTAAATGAAACCGATACATGGGACCACCTTTTTATCTATGCAAACGAAGAAACTAATATGCTGACTATTTAGAGTATGCAATCGTGATCTTAATATAACGCATACATTTTTTTGTGAGTACACAAATCTATAAGTATACAAACAAGCGTTTAATCAGTTAATCCTTTTCGTATCATCAAACAAACAATCTCACAAAGAAAAATCATATAAAATTGTTTAAAGGTACACTTTTTTGTTATAATTTATAAATGCGGTGCACACTGTATTAAAATAGGGTTTAATGAATATTTATTAATCTTTTAAATGCCGGAGAAAGAAAAAGTAAAAACATATAGTACCTAAAAAAGCAGTCAAGCACTATCTGAGATATTATCAAGCACCCAAGGTGTTGTCGAGTAACTATTCACATTTAATTTAACACGCATCTAAATATCTAGAGATCACCGAACAGAGGGGCAACACAACAAGGGAGTTTCATCTTTGTCATTACATCATCGTAGGATCATCAGTATTATCGTCTGATGGTGTCTTAAGTGTGCCGTCTCAGAAGGAGTTATGCAGTATTGGATGTCTAGTATTACTACATTGAGGAAGGAGAAAGGCAAGGGAAATGAATGAGGAAAAGGCATCATTCTTCTCTTCTTTGCTTGTCTTGCATTTGCTACTTTCTTAAGCGACTTCGTCTAGACTTTCCAAACTCATAATAACATCACCTCAATAATAGCACAATTCATAGGGATGATGTATATGTTATAGGGCAATCAGTCTCACCAAAGTAACATCAAAAGTCCATATAGAGAACATGAGCAAAGTCAAGTGATGAGACCACATGTAAAGAGAGAGAGAGAGGAATGAGAGAAGAGAGAAAGAATCTTGCAAACTATCCCTTAAACAAGGAAAAGAAAAGAGCAAAGATTAGGCGGAGTCCCTAACATCTATCTATCTTCGTCAGTTGCAACGCTACATCTATTCTGCTCATCTTTCCGTCCATCCTCATCCGAAAGATTTAGTAGACTTTATGTAAGGGAAACTTCACTACTTAGGTGTCTTCACATTGCAACACTGGAATGCAACAAAAAATCTTAGGAAATGTAGCCTATCGTTTGCCCATTTTCAACAGATTATAGTGTAAATGCAATATAACACATATAAAAGTCATCATGCAGAAATATAAGATGTATGTATGTAATGTACATTTTTACAGTATGATTCATCATATAATTACATAGTATCCTTGTAAAACACACGTTCACTTTTTGGAAAGGAGCACCAGTTTTATAACCGATCTTGTAGAAGCTTTTAATTTCTGCTTAGCAAAATTGCTTAGTATCAGGTTTGTTTTTGATATGCGATACTGAATAATTAATTATTATTTTTGGTCAATTAACCTCGGAGATGGCAAGTGTTGCCTCTGTTCCGATTATGATAATGATCGTGGCACTTTTCCAACTCAATCAGTTATTATGAATCATGAAAGCCACACTACTCGGGTATAATGACCATCAAAAACCAGCACGACATGAATGGAACACCAGTTGTGCAGCACTTACAATTACATATTTTAGTAGTGAAATCTCAACTGAATATTGAAACAAAAAAGTTATAAAATGTCATCTTGTATTTAAACCGGATTTCTTGAATTTCTAGTAAATACGGGTGTTTCCAATTAGGCAGTTCCACAAAATGTGTTGATTAGGTTTGATCATAAAGTTATACTCAAGTCTGTAGACTTTTATCAATAATTTCCCAACAATAATATGCATATGTAAGGTGTAGTATTGAGTACAGATTTATAAACTGATGTTCGGCTTTCGGTGCCAGACAATTAAAGTCAAAGGCCACGGCCGTTGGGTTGTCGAGTTTTTTGTGGTATGTACCTAGTATTATGTTTTAATAGTAACGCACCAAACCTAATAAAATAGCAATGAAAATGAATTGCGAGAATACGTTTTGCAATAACAGTGAGATGTGATGTATTAATGTAATTCAATTTCACGAATTACTCTTCGAGTCCAAAATATGTATAAATCATTTCACGTGGGAACTCGCAATCATGATGTCATTTTTTACTTGATTTCATTTACCACTGATATTACTCCATTAAGCAACTCTGAAGTTGGAGTTCTCCCTCAGTTTTTCACAATCTTGTATAATATGCCTCACAAGGATGAACATTATTGAATTCGTACTCGTAAGTCATCTCAAGGATTATCAAGCTACGTGGGTAAATTAGTCTGTGTCGTACAACATGGCTTCAATTTGGAAAAGAGCAAATTAATACATGAGAAGCAAATGTTTTATCCACTTGTTTAACAAACTGCATGACAGGCAATAGATGAGGTTGGGATAATAATGCGGAATTTCTTCTCTTCACAATGTCCAACAACTTTTATTACAGCACTATGCATGCAACAACTAATATTCCTTTTGAGCCACACAGCAGAGCAAGTCTGCTAGATGATTGATCATTTTGTCAGATAAAGGCCACGCTTGTTATTAAATATTTCTAGCATTCTTTATGAGATTGTAATTAGGAAACCTTCTTTATGCTCAGGTGTTTTTTGCATTTAAGATTGCACTGTTCCGCATAGCACAAAATAGGTAAATAACACAAATGCTTATTTGTACATCACACCAGTGGTACATATAGTATTAAGGTGTTGAGTAAGCGATTTAATACATTATAAAAGCTCTGTATAAAAAGTATACTACAAAGATTGTGCAATGTATCAACTAAAAGATCGCATTGCAATCTTGTCTAACCTTGAACATGTCGGGACGACAAATTGATTCAATTTTTGACATGTGAAACAAAAAGAGTTATAATTGTTTGGAACAATGATGGTCGTGTTAATGGCTTGACTCACGGCAAAACTAGGAAATAGAAGAGTAATATTAAATACCCTCTAGTCTATTAGATTTTACTGAATTAAGTCAAGAAGACAATCAAGTCCTCATTATTTCGTGCAGCTAGATTCTAATATAAGAATGGTTTTGTTAGTGAGGAAGGGCTGGAAGTTAATTAGCACCGGCTAAAAATAAGGATACTGACTAGGCTTATCTCAATGACGCGTTATACTTAATTAATATGCACTTTTGATTCATTATCTGTAATAAGTTCATCATAATGTAAAATCCTTTACAAAGCGCTATCACCTACCTTTTATATCCCTTATTTTCAACCACTGGCAGGAATCTGATAAAAATTGACGTGATCAAATGCTTAGGATGAAGATGAAGGAATATTAGTTATACGTGTAAAACATAAACCGCTATCTAATTAAAGAGCCGGTATTGTAGGTTAGATTAGAATTTAAAAGAGGGGAATCTTTGTCCATATCTCCTGCAGAGTTTCTGACGAGTGTTTCAGAAACACGCTGTACGTAAGGAAAACAGATGAATACAAAGAAACGTATTATTACTCGTTTTCCAGTTTTAGATGCCACATCATGTCTGTGTACATATACTGCTCTGAAAATTTAAATGAGTTTTGCTTTCTAGCCTCATTAATCGACTGTGTGCTTTCAGTATTTTATTATTTATCTGTATGCATATTTTTTCTCTCTGGATGGGACTTGAAAATTCATACATCAGTAAACAGTAAAATAAACGACCTCCTTGTACCTTTTTTCCCGACCTCCCTCACTCATTCTATCGGATTACTGGACTGCTTTGTCTTTGATAGATAGCTTTTTTCGATCAAAATTACAATACAGCATATATCTGTTTTTAATACATACATACATAGGTATTTGTAAAGAACTTTTTGCCTTTTGCTACATATCGTGCCTGATGTATTCTTTAACGTATAGGAACAAGCATGCATTTAAATCTTACAAAGGAAAATTTAAATATAATTTTGTAGGAGCTATTTTAAAAGTCCTCCTGTTTTTGTTACTTCATAATAAGTCAAAGATATCTGAGATTTTTCAAAATACTCATTTCCACTCTGATGCCTTCTAGTTTAAATAATCCTATATACTATGCTGTGCTTGATGAAGATGGAGAGTAAACGGGGGGAGCGTGCGCATATTATGTTATCTTACATTATACGAATTTAGCCACCCGCCTTTTTATTCTCTTTTAGAATCATGTAAATTACGTTTATTTAACAGTGGATGTCAGTTCTTCCTGACCCACGTATCCACCCGTTTCGATAGCGTATTATGCGAATGGCCCCACGATGATAAATGAATGGTGAACATCAGAGCGGAATATTAGTAGATATGCCGGGAAACCGGTAGGTGTTGCCGACTGCTCAAATGAGTTGTGAGAGAGCCGGCAGCTGTATCCATCTGCTCAGTCTTACAGCAGTGCATAGTGCATGTAGTGGCAAACATTCACTACCAACGAATTAAGTATCCCCATCAACAATTAAGTATCCCCATCAACAATTAAGTATCCCCATCAACAATTACGTATCCCCATCAACAATTAAGTATCCCCATCAACAATTACGTATCCCCATCAACAATTACGTATCCCCATCAACAATTACGTATCCCCATCAACAATTACGTATCCCCATCAACAATTACGTATCCCCATCAACAATTA